>CM031566.1:7086392-7151518 GCA_018467065.1 Ephestia elutella | reverse complement strand
GATGACAGTCAAGTCAAAAAAGTCAAAGGTTTTTATTTAAATCGGCTTAAAACTAACACTTTTAAAGCGTCATGATCTTGTTTTTTAGTTAGTTGACTATTAATAATACTAGCTGACAAACCTTACTCGCCAGTCACTACCGGAAAAAATGATAACCCTAGGATTAAGCCATAATTATGCATGCTTCTCATATAATCTTGTCACTTTATCTCATTCTATACTTTGTCTATACTACGATCCTATTGACAAACAAATGACTGTCTTAAGGCGTACACACGTCATCCGTAAAAGCGATACCCTTCCATCCGATCCCCCGGCACTGCAAATAGCGTCATTCGATACATGTCGATGGGATGTTAGGTTAATTCGCGAAGGGGTGACATGTCTTTTGCTGTTTGCTTTGATTCTACGCGTCACTACGTCTTGAATAATTTCTGTTTGTTAGGAAAAGTTGAAGGAGTTTAGAGAAACTATTACTTTGGTAGAAATATCTGATTTTGCTTTAGTTTTCGGATACAATTAAAAAAAAAATCATTTTTAAAATTGTAAAAGGCTTACTATTAAAATGTACTTGAACTATGAAAGATAAAACTATGATTTCGATTTGACAAATAAAATTAAATACTTTATGACAAAAAGTGAACACTTAAAATTTTCCATTGAAAAGTATAAATAAAAATTGATTTATCTGTCATCAAATTAGAAGCTTACTGCCAGGATTCGCACCTGATACAGATGCAAGTTATTCTTGTAACACCCCTACTTTTCATCGAGGGTTAAAAAGGAAAGAAATCTCTGCATACCGATTAGAACAAAACATTAAGTACAATCCGAAACCCCATTCGGGATCCCATCTGATTTATCTCATGAATACGAAGGCAATAAAATCTTAGCTTAAAACATACATAAAGGGCAAAGGTCATAAAATAATAAAGGTCGTAAATAATAAAGCATGTACGGTCGTGTAGGGGTTCCGTACAAGTGGGTGATGCTCGTTACTGTGCACCCTTCCACAAAGGAACCCAAATGGGGTAAAGATACATTATGCCCACCATTTCTGTTTCACTACCCTTTTATTTCGCATTCGGACGTTGTTTTTGATAAAATCTTTACACTTCAATTGATTTTTTAAATGAATAAGTTTAGTTATTTTGTCTATTTGTTTACGAATACCAAAATTGTAAATTATTACTTTTCCCTTAGTTTCATCCATGTGAATTTTGTTTTTCACCCCCTTAAGGATGTAATTTCCAAAATTCCTTTCTTAGTTCTCACTTATGCTATATAACGAACCTCTATGCAAAATTCCAAGTCTCTACGTTCAGTGGTTTCGTCTCTGCGTTGATATACCAATCAGTCAGCAAACCATTTTATATATCAAACAGATATGATGATGGCATGGCATTCAAAATCAATAACAACAATCGTGCAGAGAAGTTACAAATGATTATATCCATATGTAGCTAAATTCAAATTGAAAAGACAAGACATTTCGGGACATTTCGGACAGACATACCTCACGAACAACTATTATCCCAATTTTAAACGAACGCGCCGGGAATCGATACCGAGGGACACAAATTCCTGAGGGCACTCCCAGAAGACACGGACACGGATAATGATCGCACGGCTACCGACGGGTACAAATGGGTTAGCAAATGTAATATCCGCCTTGTCCGACCCTGGATATTCAAATTCAAAGTAAGGCGAAGATTCGGACTTCCTGATTGTAGTCCGGAGTGACTAGTCCATTCAAGGTGGGCTAATGTCAGTCTTTAGGTGGACAGCCATGTGAAGGAAATATATTGTATCATTCTGAAATGAATATGTACGTATATTTATGTTCAAACCATAAACTTTTTTTACACGACTGACCATAAAAGAAGTGTTATGTTTTCAGGGTTTATGTTTATTAATTCCTTTCTAAGTCCTAAAAGGCTTAACAGATTTTGATGTGAGAGGTATTTTTAGATTCCTTGCATGTCTTCGAGTGACATAGGCTATGTGAGTTGTCAGTCGTGTTTTTTGTTTTTTAATAATTAGCTTGTTTGATCTTCATTTACTTAACCACAGATTAAATAATGATGATGTTATATGCCATATTCGATTTTAATCTGAAGAGGAGTATGCGCTACGTCATTATTTACAAGTAGCTTTAAATATATCTTTAAAACTGGGTTAAGTATAAAAAAAAAAAATTGAGTCAGTGTAAATATATCATGAAAAACGAGTGTTACGACTTTTACATAGATTTTTAAACATAAACAGAGGAATAGTTTTTAAAATCATTTAAAATTCTATCAAAAGGGTCGGTAAACATTTCGAAGTAATAAATTCTTGGAGACGATACATAAAATCTAAAATTCGAATGTTGCTCCAACTAATTGCATCAATATAGGGGTTCAAATGGCTTGAAAAAATATATTTTTCACTTAGTAAAAAATCTAAGCACATATTCGTAGTGCGGAGTGGTCGCCCTCGCAATATTGGTGACAATAAACAACATCGGGCACAATCAAGCAGTTAAATAAGGATGGCGGGAATTCCGGCCCTACGTCACGTCATTTATTAAAAACCCGACGCTCGATATACGAACTGCCTCCGAGAATGTTGCTGGCAGATATTATCTTTTTTTAACCTAATAAGTAAAACGTACTTAGAAATCGAAAATCTAAAGAATAAGAATTATTTGACTGCATTTGACTAAACAAAATATTTGTTTTGTTTTTATGTGCAAATCTTATTGGCATATATCAATATAGTTTATTTAATGTAAAATGCTTTCTTGCGAAAAAAGAAACTCTATTTCAAACTTTATATGAATATTCGTTCCTTTCCGCTGATATAAAATCGTAAAGTTTATTATTTCTTATAATAACTTTATGATAAAGTCACGGCGTGTGTGAGTACGTGCAAAATTCGAACATTCTATGGTTCGAATTTCAAACGCATGAAACGCCGTGAACAATGCCGCGTCTCGTTCTCCACATAATAAAGTTGATTTAGTTTTCATTGCAAAGGAGAAGTTACATCATACAGCCATATCCTTGTTTGTTAAATTTACAGAATTTAAACAGCGATAAAAAATTAAGAGACTTTGATGTAGTCTAACAACACAACAACACGCACAATGAATTTAATTCGGTTCTGTAAATGTATGGGTGGATAAAATCCTTGGGGGAGGCCTTTGTCCAGCAGTGGACGTCTTTAGGCTGAGAGAGAGAGAGAGAGATTTAATGTACATAGGTATATTTGCTTACTGAATTTCCTAAGTTACATGGTTACATTAAAGTTTAATAGAATCATATTTAAGTTATAGGAAGTTTTGTTTGACGAAGTACTAAAGAGTATCTACTCCACTAAAAATATAATTCAAACTTGTAATTGGGGTTAACATAACAATATATTTATCAAAACTAGTCGTAATAGTGTTAGTGTTTTTAATTACAATGGAACAAATATATGTAATTCACGACCTTCATTCTACAAAATCAACTACACACAAGTTATAATCTTATAATTAACTAGCTTGTGCCCGCGAACTTCGTTCGCGCGTAATTTACTAATGTTTATATCTCTGGTTCTAAGCGACGTATTAAGATGAAACCTACGCCAGATTTTAAGTTAGACCTTCTATAATACAATAGTGAAAACCCCATCAAATTTGGTCCAGTAGTTTTTTCGTGATGCGCGTACAAACATACAGACTAGACAGACAAACAAAAATTAAAAAAAAAATGGTTTTGGCTTCTATTGGCCCTATGAAGACTCCTCATAGTTTTTTTTTTCATTAATATCTCCTATGTACAGATAGTACAGTAATATAAAATTATTGAAAAACTTATTTCGTCCTTTCCCATTCTTAATTGCGTATCTATAGGGTCGGAAACATTAGGCGGTGTACGCACGCCCGGCGACAATTACAGGTGAGAGTAAGGGCACATCCACTAATGGCAGTTCGCGCCTACTTTTTAACGAGTTACCAAGGTTCCTCTGGAGTGGGCTTTAATGTGCATTTGGGTTTAGCGGATAAATGGTTCCGGTTCTTATTTAACTTTCTGTAGTATTTTCTTCATGGGTATTGCTTTTTGGAATATTTTTATTTTCGTATACATACTGCATCTTAAATATTAATGTGAGTCTTTTAAACAATAAAATTTGTAAAAAATGCTTTCTAACATTAATTTTGATTCATGATATTTAAGGTACCTATTGGATGTTTTTATGGTACCTATTCGCATTTAAAAGTACCTATCTAAACAATTTTAAAGTATTAAAGTAATTAAATGTAACTTATTTCTTTTATAAATCTAACTCCAAGTTAAATGAAACTGATTTATTATTAGAAATTGTATTATTTATTTATCAGAAAAAAAAAACAGCAATTTGACATTTGTCACCTTTGAGCTATTTACAATCCGAAAGTTCAAGTTCTCTGTTACAAATAAAGCGGCGAGCGACGTGACAAGTCCTAACCGATGTTATCAAAGTAAACGGGCCTTATCTCGGAGTTTAATCGCGGCGGCACAGTGTGCGCGCGGGCTAATGAGCCTGCGGTTTTCGCGAAAACAACGCTCCCGACCCGACCGCCTTCCCGCACCAACCCGCGGACTTACACAAACTTTCAACTAATTAATTCCCAACCTTCCCTCATCATACGATTAATCACTCAACCAATTCAAAACTTTTCAAACTAACCTCAAAAAAAACCACAACACAAAACACAAAGTCGACACAAAAAAAAAGTTTGCAAGTAACCGCGAAAGGCGCGCGTCCGCCACCGAAACGTGGTCGACATTAAAACCTTAGCGGGAAAGAAACGGTCCCCTTATTACGTCTCGAAAGAAATTCCCCGCACACAGCCACGCCGAAAGAAGTTCACCCACACCGAAGCACGCTGCAGCGACACGACACGGGGGGCAGAGGTCGCTGTGTGAGTGCGCGGTACAAATAAGTATTAAAAGAGATAGGTGCGGGAAAAGTTGCGAAATATTCGGTCTATCCATATGTCACCCAACATGATTTCTTAGTTCAAAGAGCTTCAGGAATCGCGACTTCACATATTGAAGAATGTCTTTTGTACTTACTGAAAGATACAAAGTAATGGTTTCGCAAATATTTAGACAAAAATACACATTTTTTTTCAAATAAGTATTCATACCTAAATGCACAGTTATGTAATACAGATAAGATTTTAAATTATAAATTTAGATACATCAAAATTTGTTTAAAAAGTGTTTTAATTAAGGTCTAAATTATCATTTAATAACTTTACTTTGAATTAAATTTGAATATATCTACGTTCAAAACTTTCTAAGGATCATTTAAATAATGTGAATGAAAATAGCTTCAAATATAAATTTTATGTTAGGTACCTAATACAGATTATATTATCATAGAGTTATGTATCCTGGATTATATAAAATTAGACGAAGCATTTGTAGTTTATTACTTTTACCTTATGGCAAACTATTTCCTCTGCCATGGTTAAGTTCATCTTTTTCCTTCTGCCTTGCAAGATGTGATAATATTCTGATACCTTTTAATGGATTTTATATATTACATAGGTAATACGAAATCAGTACGTAAGGCCTCCCTAAAAAACAAGTAGATGTGAAAATCCTTACGGCAATTTCTAAAATCCATCTATATATTCAGCTACAGCATACGTCTTCGTATGCTGTAGCTGAATATATAGATGGATTTTAGAAATTGCCGTAAGGATATGTGATCATTATAACGATAGTAAAGTCTGAAGTTGCCTGAGGAGCGTGGAGAAAGTAATACTTTTCAGCCCTAGGGAGAATCGTTTTCAACTGACAGCTGTCAAATAATTTAAAAAAAGAAACTAGTTCTATTTTTATGTTATTCAATTGAACCATATTCCAACTTCCTATACAGCCATTCAACATAATTATTATGTAAAATTGAAATAACATGAAGTTAAAGAATATATTTTTTTATAATTTTTTATAATAGATATTTTTAACATTTTTTCAATGATGGAACCAAATGAAAAGAATCTTATAGTTGGTCAGCCACAGAAAAAAAAATATGCTGGAAGCTAAAGCCGATCATTTTTTTTTTCAAGTTTAGAGTTTTGTTTATGCTTCCGTATAATGCACTCATTATTTCTTTAGCTAATTCATGTTTTTATTTTTACTTTCCTTGTATTCGTAATGAAAAGCACAGTGTTTACCTCGGGTGAAAGACTTTTTTAAGTCCCTCGAACTATTAAGAAACCCCGTCTCGGGACTTAAAAATGTTACTTTCACCAACTCGTTAACAATATAATATAGATAACGAAATAAATTTAACTGTTCACTTTTCTAATCCTCCGTTCAGGATGGAGGGATGGAAAAATGAATAAAAAATCCTATTCACCTATTTTTAACAGTTATATGTGGCGTGTATCACTTTACAAATTCATTTTTCTGATGTATAATAATCACGAAAGTATGTATAATTACGCTCTAAGGTAGGTATAATAATTCCACTAACATTATAAACTAGTTTTGATGAGGAATGTATGGATGTTTATTACTCAATCACGCAAAATCTACCATACGAATTTCGATGTTTGGTAGACAGATAAAATATTATCTGCAATAGCATAATAAGGTACTTTGTATCCCGAAATTTCCATGGGAGCGATGCCCCGGGGCGTAAAGTAGTTTAAAAAAATAATTATGTAATTAAAATAAAAAATATGAAAATAATGTTTATTTAGTCTCCACAATATAGTTTGTTTCATTTGTAATTTAACTTTATTGCACAAATAACATAAATAAATTACAATTAACATGAAAACAGAAATAGCAACGGCGGACTTGTCCCATGAAGGATACCTACCATACCTATTTTTGATACATTTATCAAAAACTTAGTTGTTGTGGAAATCTGGTACTAGGTGTCCTAAGTCTACAGTAACCTAAGTCCTAAGTCTTACAGATGAAAATTTCAGTCGATTCACAAAATTAATTAAGTCATTAAAAATAAAATTTCAGTCACAAAAGGTAGTCGCGATTTGGGGCGTCGTCGTCGACTGTAGAGAACCGCCGACGCTTGTGGTTAAGAAAATTTCTTCGTTAAGAAATAAGGCGTCGGTAAATATTCGGTCGAATATAATGGCGAATTCAATATTCAGTGGATTTGAGGAGTGAAGCTCACCGAATATTTTTTGTTTTGTTAAATTATCAAATGACTCTATAATACTAATACTAACTCGTGAGAACTATATGTATAGATTAAGTTGGATCGGGTATTTTTTGGGTCAATAAAAATATGTATACATTTCTAAACTTAAAAATAATAATAATACTGTCCCAATAAATTAGATTTTTCAACAAGTTTTAATGCTCGTAGAGTAAATTTTAAAACAGAAAGAACAACAAGTAATAACAATACTTGTATGGCAGATCATAACAAAATATGAAAGTAATTTACAGCATTTATAATGAGCTTCGGGTATAAAAACTCGGGTATTGCCAAGAATACCAAGGACCTCAAACCCTCCAGCCGCCCGACAATGGAAATTTTATAACATCGTAAAATTTAACTGCGCACTTTAATAAGTAAGGCCTCAAGCCGATATAGCGCCGTATCGTTGACAAAAGGATGAGTACTCCAGACTCCAGACCTCTGCCCACACCCGCACACACACACCTGCCACCGCATAGCCACGTGACCGTAGCCACACGCACACAGCCTCACACACCACTACTAAACCAAAACCCACACGCCCACCCGCCAAACACGCCCAACGTCTTGGGTTTTCTTATAAACCACGTTGTGTTCGACGTCCCACTCCCACGTGTGATATCGCATTACGCCCTCTCGCTCTAACGCAATGACGAGCTTCACATAAAGCGGGCCACATTCCCGCCTTTTTTCCCACTCCATTTTGACAGCTCGCGGCTCCATATCTGGCCGGAAGGTAAGACGGCGTTCACAGACGAATTCTAAAGTTTTCAATTTACTTACGCAATTACTTCCTTACGAGAAGACTCCACTTTACTAACTCAATCAACTAGCATAATTTTTTTATCTCGTTAACACTTTTCGGGGCAGTAAAGACACAAAAGAAGTTTAATTACTGTAACTGCTATAGCAGTTTACTGTCCTGCAAAGTGTTCAAAAATATGCAACAATAATATGCATAATAACCCAAATGACGTAAAGTTACATTAGCATTCTATCTTCTATTTGATCAAAATGTGATATAATGACTTTTTCTCAAAAAATATTTACTTCTTGCTAAAACCATTCCAGAATATTGGATATACCTAGCCGATAATCCAAAGAATCCAAATAGACAAAGCAGCAAATTCAAATTAAAAATCGTTCTATAACATTCCAACTCCATTCGAATCTGTATGTGAATACAGACCACTGGACCGTGCAAAACCTGAAAAGAGCGCTGTAAACAAAACCACATTTCAGTGTGCGCGTCGTCTTATCGACTAAGTGGCTGAAGACGCGTTAGCGGGCGCGGTGCGGCGCGGCGCTGGGCGGGGCTGCGGCGCCCCGCTACGGCACACCGAAACACACATTTTTCCCGCCGCAAACCTCGCGCCGAGGGTTAGCCGCGGCCCGCAGACCTCGTAAGGAGCGAGAGAGAAGACCTTGCGTCTTTGAGCGCCGCGCATGCGTCGTCGGAGAGGTTAGCGCGCCAATTTTGACAGTTCGAAGTCGGAGGTTGAGGTTCATGGACGACTGTGGAGCAGTCGATTTCGATGATTACATTTCATGTTTCATGGCAAGAATGTTCTCGTATTTACGAGTATTACTTCTTATTTTTGATCTGTTTAAGTTTTATTGCCAATTACATTTCACCGATAAAACATTACTTTGTATCTAGAAATTAATGCGCTGAATCGCGTCGTAGCAGTCGTCGTAGATGTACTACGCCAATGCTACGGCTGAGCTACACCAGCGCTACGGTAGTTCCTCTGAAACTTTTACGTTGAGACGTAATTTGTTTGATATATTACTAACCCATAAAAGAAATTACATATCCCATATACCTTTATGGATTTGTTTCCTGGCAAAATAAGTCGTACTGAGTATTACTTCTATGATCTGTTTAATTCTTATCGTCTGTTACATTTTACCATTCAAACATGTCTATTTACATTCTACCGGAATATTTTTTTGCGAAAGATCAAACATACAACTTCATATAGTTAAAATAATTATAAGAAAAAAATAAGCATTTTTATAATTAGTCGTGTTGACCAAGATTTATATAATTTCTATTTACAAATTCTAAGTACTTATATTTATAGGCCCGATACAGGACAGGGCGTAGATACAGTACTGTGTCTATCTTCGGGGCTATGTGTTTATTTAAATCTATAAAACATCGACTCTAAATTCCATCAATTAACTTTTCACCGACACACATCACAGAAAACAACCGAACTATTCCAAATATCGGCGAACTAGTCAAACTTGAGCCGGCGGGTCGACCTCAAGCGGTCGTAACTGTGACCCGAAGTTACATGGTGTGTGGCCACAGTGTGGGTGTAGCAGGCATATCAAAACAGAAGGCAAGCGATACTGGCGAGATAATCGCGTGGTCGCCGCTCGCACATTCGCAGGTTAGCCGCGAGACCGCGCCGCCGACCGCGGTGCCTTGCCAACGTATATTGTTTTAGCGAATAGTTGGCCTTTTTGATTATTTCTGATGTAACTTCAGTTGATAAGAGGGTATAATTTAACATGTTAGTATTACAACATAAAAATCTTAACAATAGCTATTGATAATTTTAAAAAGTTTGTAGCCGCAGAACATATACTACTATATTGTGTATCATCTTTTGTACTGTTTTCTGGAAAATAAAAATACATTTCTGATTTCTGGTTATTATACCCATTATAACTGCAAATCATCTAACAAGTTATAATTTATGATTGTGAAATGTATGACTATAACGTAACATAAAAAAGTATAGAATTAAATAGTGCCTCTACTATTAGTTCCATGTCCAAAAAGTTGTGAGAATGTTACAATTCTTTAAACATCCAGAATAAATTCTGAATCCTCTATCGCCGATACACGCACAATCTCTCACCAAACACCTCCGTACAAGGCTACAGCATAAATAATCGAAAAGCCGACATTGTCGACGTCACTGAATAAATAACTTGACGCTTGTTCGCAAATAAACAATTTAAAATGTCAAGAATAGGGAAAGGGTTGCGTACCCTTTTCCTACTGACATTATGTTTTCTGACAACCAATTTTAGAGTTGTTTGCCGACTAAAACGACTGCGGATATTTGCAGTTTGCTCACGTGAATTCGTGTGTAATGTGTAAACGTTTAGATTTTAATTATGACATAAATTTATTTTAAAAAATAAAAAAAATGAACGCGCGGGAATAATGTCATGATTATATGATATGATAAAACTTTTTAAATACATTACTTTTTCCTTTTTACTTTCAAACCGATAATAAACCTGTGTATAAATTACAAAACATTATGTTATTTTCCTCCTAGCAAAATTATATTTTTACAAGCATTATGTAACTTTTTCACCTGACTATACCGAAGCGGAATGGAGGAGTATGACGTTGATTCTTATAAAAAAAATTAACATCCAAAGTTATGTCATAAAATTTCCCATTATACCAACCGTATACCACACCAGTATACGATTATACCCCATAGATGTCCATGTAGAGTTTGTTTATTCTTATAGTTCATATAGCTATAAAAACCAGTGGTTTAATGCAGTGCATGAGCTGCTCGCCTGCAGTTAGTTATAATCGAGCAACGAAGCTGCAGCTGTGCGCCTGAGGAACGAGCCACTAGGGATGTACCGGTTTATCGACAACTTTATGCTGTAGATTATTTTATTTCTTGGATACTATCAGACTCTCGAAGTTTGATGTTTCTCTTGTCATTTAATCAAATGTTCTTCTACTCGAGCAACGAAGCTGCAGCTGTGCGCCTGAGGAACGAGCCACTAGGGATGTACCGGTTTATCGATAACTTTATGCTGTAGATTGTTTTATTTCTTGGATACTATCAGACTCTCGAAGTTTGATGTTTCTCTTGTCATTTAATCAAATGTTCTTCTACTCTTCTTGTTTAATCCTGTCATTCATTAGCTGGTTGAATGGAAGAGATCCCTTATTGGGATAAGTCCGCCTTTGTTTTCTGTCCTCTCTTCTTTTGTATTTTTTGTATTGTGTATTCGTCTTACAATAATGTTATGCAACAACAACTTAGAAAATAATTGGTCAAGTGCGTGTCAAGCCACGCGCAATGTAGGGTTCGGAAGGTACCTATCCTGTAGAAATGCGGACACATGAACTTATATTTACTTCCAGTTTTATATGAAAATAACCTAAGTATATACCATCATATAGAATGAAAATTGTTCCCACGAATATTTTTCATACTAAAATCAATTTTGTATGTTTATCGGCTATTACTCATTAACGTGAAGAGTCTTCATAGCCGTGATAATTTTTCTTTTAAATTCATTATATTTGCTAGTTATTATAATTTTTTTCATGTATCCACCCTCCACCATTTTCATGTTCGAGGGGGGGGGACACTTGACTCTAACAAAATTTATCACTTTAAAGTTAAATATTTCTCACACGGATCCCTAAATCAAAAAATGTTCTTTGGACACTCATAATATTTTTAAAAGACCTATCAAATGATACCCCACACGATGGTATAATCGGGAGAAAAAAAACATCCCCACTTTAGGTGTAGGGGAAGCCCCTTAAAAATTTTTTCTTTATTTTATTCTACAGTTCGCTCCGCGCAATAAATATGTATATTTCTACCAAATTACAGTTTTCTAGTACTAGTAGTCTCTGAGCTTAGCCGCAGACAGACGGACGGACAGACATGACGAAACTATAAGGGTTCCTTGTTTACTTCGGAACCCTAAAAATGATTATCCATCGAATAAAATAAAAAGAAAATTTATATTTCAATTTTTTAAAACAGTCAACTTAAAAGCTCTGCAAAATACTTACACCAATCAACACAGTGTACTTTTGTAGACGTGCTTCAAAAGTGTGACAATTATAGCAATTACGACAATACTAGCAATAAATATGTAATACTTAAGTAATAAAGAAAATTGCTTTAACAGGATGCATAAAAGAACATTTCAAATTTTGTATAAATATAAATATTATAGTGAATCGCATCGTAGCAGTAATCGTAGACGTGCTACGCAAATGCTACGTCTGGGCTACGCCAGTGCTACGTTTATTCACCTTATAACTTTTTGACTTTGAATCGTATTTCTTGGTATTTTGTTTGACATATGCAAAAGAAATTACTTGGGAGAGTAGGTAGGTATTGTAAAATAGTATGGAACAGCTGATTATTTTTGAAGAGTCGGTCCCATACAAAAAGTTGCTCATATTCATGAGTACTTTCACCAGTTTTTTTTTGGAAAAGTCTTTGACCCTAATTCACCCTGCAGATATTAAATACCAAAAATATAAAAATAAATTTTATTATCGATACATCTTTCCTTAAACAACCCCATCCCTTCGCAGTCTCGCCATATGCTACGCTCGCCCTTAAATTACAGAACTTCCCGCTCATAATAGAGAGATATGCCTTTAATATCTGCCGGAACAGCCTTGTTTACTTTTTGCCTCCGTTCTTATATTAGAAATTGTGTTCTATACGGTTCCAACGAGGTAATTGTGATGTATATTTATTTGATATACTCCGCTGTATTTCGTTGGTAACCAGTTATCAGAGGACACAGAATAAGTTATTTTTATTTTGTACATGACTTGTGAGCGTAGAAAGTAATTTTGTTAGACTAGATAGATATTAGATTACATATATAATGTCAAATATGTGCCTATGTCCTTGGTTGTAATATTCGTTTTTTAGAACAGGGCGTAGGCAAAGAAAATACACTACCCGTAGTAGGTTCAAATTCTACGTAGGAAAAACTTACTTTTGTTTTTTGTCTTTTTTACACGACTGACCAAAAAAGGAGTGTTATGTTTTCAGCGTTCATGTATGTATGTATGTATGTATGTATGTAAGTTTCTTTATTCCACCATAAGTCCTGAACGGCTTAACCGATTTTGATGTGAGAGGTATTTTTAGATTCCTTGCATTCCTCCGAGTGACATAGGCTATATGACGTCACCATGAAAACAAAATGGCGGATTATATATGCGATAAATAGCAGACCAAAAAATAAAATTTAATCAATCTTATCGAGTGGGGTATCAAATTGAAGGGCTTTAGAAGGCGATTTCAAAAATGTATATAACTTATATGTTTGTATGTACTTTTTGAGTAAAAACTCGTCAGTCGTGTTTTTTATTTTTAATAATTAGCTTGTTAGATTAGTTAGGACAATGCTGGTGAAATAGATTTTTTTAGCATCAATTTGCCATTTTATCGTCATTATATAAACCATTTCAAATGCCTGAAAATAATACCCATTCTGAAGAGTATTTCTTTGCATAACATTTCTGTAAATTTCGTAAAAATAAGAAAAAAAGATGATTCCCCTTACAAGATAACATCGATACTCAGCGAAATTCGATTCGATCATTATTAATAAGGCAGCCCTAAAACAATCAAAGTAGGGCGGGCAGTGCTCATCATTACAAAGTGGGTAATAAAAGTGTCCCTTCCATCCAATCACAAGGTCCTGGATCGCACCTGCCCGCTGTCAGTGACGTCACGTGCGAGGCTAAGAGGCTGCTTAACGGGAGTGACCTCGCTTACCAACTCACAACTGTGTCTAAGCCCGCGGAGAGAGATGCGCGGAGCGAGAAGCGGAAATGTATTTTCTCTTGGCCACTAATAGCCTTACTACGGTACAATCACAATGGCTGCCTTGGATGACCTGGATCGCACCAGCCCGCTGTCAGTGCATTAACGGGAGTGACCTCGCTTACCAACTCACAACTGTATCTAAGCCCGCGAAGAGAGATGCGCGGAGCTAAGAGTGGAGCAAGAAGCGGAAAATGTATTTTATTTTTCTCTTTGGCACTAATTGTCTTACTACGATCAAAGAGTTTATATAGTATTTGCTACGATACGATCACAATGACTGCCTTGGATAACCTGGATCGCACCTGCCCGCTGTCAGAGACGTACGTGCGAGGCTAAGAGGCTGCTTAACGGGAATGACCTCGCTTCTATTCTATTTTCAGCCTATATTAGCCCACTGCTGGACATAGGCCTCACTTTTTTGACCTCGCTTACCAACTCACAACTGTGCCTAAGCCCGCGAAGAGAGATGCGCGGAACTAAGAGCGGAGCGAGAAGCGGAAATGTATTTTCTCCTAGCCACTAATTGTCTTACTAGGGTACAATTGCAATGGCTGCCTTGGATGACCTGGATTGCACCTGCCCGCTGTCAGTAACGTCACGTGCGAGGCTAAGAGTGAACTCGCTTACCAACTCCTGTTCCTAAGCCCGCGAAGAGAGATGCGCGGAGCTAAGAACGGAGCGTAAAGTGGAAACCTGGAATAAAAAATTAGGAATTCGCTGTTTATGGGACGTATTTTTTTCTATTTCATCGTATGAATCGCTTTCTTAATTGTAACAAAGTTAAAGGATGCTAAAAGAAGTTAAAAATAATGTTTGTTTTATTTTAGGTCAGCAGAACTAACCATGTCCAAATTGTATTTTTGTGAAAGACCAACAGAGATATCACACGTATCCATGCTCGCTAAGTTTCATCGATACATAGTTTAACTTCCCACATCCCTAAGCTAAGATTTTTTAAACTTTCGAACCGAATTTGATGCGGTTTTCACTAACATGTAAATAGTTTCTTCTGGATAGTAAATAGGTATTATGCGAAGTAAGGGCGGTCCTCTAGTATTTATAATTTTGTAAAATAGGATGTTTTTGAATCCTTTGACACCGCGCGAATTCCGCTCTATGCTAAGGTCTCTATACACGAAACCTAAGAGATACTTCAATAGCCGGCAATTTCACGTGCTACAGACGCCAGATGCGACCGACACGGCCCAAAAAATAACATCCCCGAAAAACATTTGGAAAGAAAGGGATATTAGTCTCCGCGGGGCCATAATCGAAGCCAATCGCCGACCGAGCCCCCGACACGACACTTTTTTTATTTATATTATGGCTTTATACGCGGTGATATCGTAAAAGTATTTTATTGGTACGTGTCTAGATTTCTGATTTTACAGGTGTGCTGTTAATTTATGTCAATATTTTAGTTTCTAGGTTTTATGAATTCTAAAAGAAAATTCATCATATTCATAGGAGAACTAAAATTAAACGACAATATAAACAGTTTCTATTTCATATACAAAATATTAATTCGTAGAAGGTTCGTAGCACAGCTACGAATGTGCTACGATATACTGTTTAACCTATTCGCAGTCTTCTACTTCCTCGTGTCAATGACCAACACATAAATACCATATTTTTGTTGTGGAGTCCTACACTTCAAATGCAACAACACAGCGCTATGCAATGTCATATGTATGGACGTACAAACTTGTGGTCTAAGTTGACGGCATTGTCACATGTAATATTACCATTGTCGCGTGAATCACAGCGTCGCATCGCGTCGCATTTATCGCATTTGAAATCCACGTAGGACAGGGGGTAAGATGCAACTCTCGCTTCACGTCGTCTACTGGATAGACACAGAACAAAACATTAGTCAAGTATAAAAGATAAGACACAATGTTTCAAAATAAGAAAGTAACAATCAGCTCAAATTATTAGGAAATCTAAAATATATCTATATTTTCATTATACCATTTCGAAAAACAATTCATAAGATAATTGGATACATCAGAAACATACCCGCGTGGGTCGGTAGTTATTTCGGCTAGCATTACGTATCAAGATTCGATTTCGGAGGCGACAAGTAGCGGCGTGTCACGCTGTCACGAACACTGCTCCTCAGACTGAGGAGTAATGGTTGTTCTCTTAACTAGGGTGAGCTGTATTGTTATATAACAGAAAAGTAGTTAAAATATATCAGACAGTTTTTTAAAGTAAATGTACGACTTCCAGTAATACTGTTTTAACTGACTTGGAATCCATATTTCCATACTATTAAAATGCAAAAGTCTGTCTGTTACGCTTTCATGGCTAAACAGCTGGACGGATTTTGATAAAATTTGATATAGACATAGTTATAGTCAAACATAGGCTACTTGTTATTGCTGCGGTGGAAGGTGAAAATTTTTATTAAAAACACAGCACAAGATACTTTTTGCCGCGGGCGGAGCCGCGGGCAACATCTAGTCTTCTATATGCCCATTCACAGTCACTCTTGTTAATATCAGGAAAGGAATACTCACATACATTCTATTGAAGCTATTTACCTTCAAACATAGCATTGAATAATTCTACAATTAACCAGTTGTGAAGAAAAGTTTCATAGTATTTCGTCGAGCGCGCTATCACCAATTTCACGATCCCTCGTTGTTTTTTTCAATACGCGTTCAAGATAATTTAACATTTTTATGTGTAATCTTGCTGGTGGCGATAAGGTTAGATTTTTGCGTGCCTCGACTTTATTTTATCGACATTTTACGGCGAGTCTAAACAGATTAAATACAAGAGGGCTTCCGCATCAACTCGGGATGTTTACTGGCTTGTATCAGATATGATTTTTGTGAGATTACTCACATTTACTGCCTATTGCGCGAAGAATACAATTTTCAAAAACTTTAGAAAAACGATGTTTGTTCGTAGATGTGTATGTGTCGTAGTCGGATTGTATAATCCGCCGTATTACATTACGGCTAGCCGTTTTACAAAACAGCGCCGTTTTGTAATCCGGCGGTTCAACGATTAGCTGGATTGAATACGGCTGAATGAAAATCCGCCGAAATGTATTCGTCACCATACGTTCTTCGACACGGCTAGCCGTAATGTAATATAGCGAATCATTAGCCGCCACTTTGACAGTTTTTAGTTCCGATTTTTGACACTTGTGGCGCTGCCTGACGTAACAACAACGATGGCGAATAACTATGATAATAATTCTTGGTTGCTAAAGAATATCGTAAAAAGAAAATCAGTTAGCATTTTCTTATTAAAATTGATTTTCATTTAACATAGTTTTATTTTGTAAATATAGTCACCCACCATTCTAAATACTTAGTAGAACGATGCGGCTTAACATGGGCCGCCATATTGAAGAACGTATCGCAGTGTCAATCCGGCTAATCGTTGAACCGCCGGATTACAAAACGGCGCTGTTTTGTAAAACAGCTAGCCGTAATGTAATACGGCGGATTATACAATCCGTCTGCGACATATGTATCAATATTAATTGGTAATTTTTTTAAACAATTTAGTTATGACGCTCTGATGTATGACCAACTTTTTTCAAAAATCACTCAATACGATATCTTGATAACCCTAGCATTATCCTATCTTATGTATGAAAATAGTTATCTTAAATTAGAAAAAGAAAACCATATAATTTTCTTGGCTGACATACATATATCATATTCAGAATCGAGTAACACACTCACAGCTATGAATGATTATATGAACGTGTTCTTATTTAGTTCTTTATCGGTTTAAAAATTAAAAAAAGAATTGAACACTAAAAATAAAAAATAACAATAACGCAAAGAAAATTACAAATATATAAATAAAGTAAAGTTAAACAAAACTTATTTCACTTGTCAATAATGCGAATAGCGTTCAGGTTACGGATTGCTGAGTTCGCATGAAGTGCGTAGTGGATGGCCGCTTTGCGTAATGAAACGTATAAAATACGAGTTTTATAACGCGAGAGGCGTCTACGCAGCGGCCTTTTTAAATTATGCAACATTTGTATGGAAATACGATGACACCCTGGCAATAAAATCTAGAGAGTACAGATAGGCAGCTCGTATACTTTTCAAGATTTATGACGAGGGTACTGGTACCTACATCCGTACGTCAAACGATGTAGAGCTATAAAAACTTTTGATAATAATATTGTACGCGTTGTGTAATAACAGGTACCTACTAATTAATAGGTTCCATATTATTTAAATCCAAGCATTCCGTATTGTAATATTTGTAATTATAATAATACTTAATTGCACATGAAACAATTTTTAAATTCTTTTTAAAACGTGCCGTCTCTTTATGTGGTAATTATTCTGTAATACTCTAAAAATGTAACCAACATGTAATACTGATTGAAATGGCATACTTATCCAAGAAAAAATGTATGACGTGTCAATTCTGCAACCACATTAATTTTTTCCCTCACCGACTTCTTAAAAAAACATTGCGAGCTTGTTGTCTAGTTCGAAGCCGCCTCGCAATTTGATTGCTTTTTCATGTAGATAATATTGTATTTATGTACCGTAGGTGTAGGATTAAGTAGGTACATTTATTATTTATGATTGTGAAGGTAGATTCTGCTATTGAATAAAATCAGTCTATCCCGCTACACGGTCTTTGATTGACGTCCCATACATAACATGGCGCAGCGGTAATTAAAAATAAAATATTATTGTGTTATAAGAGGATATAACCATAGAAAATGTGAATTAGTGAAGTGTTCTGTAAAAATAGTACCTAATTATCTAAACATTCTGGGTGTACTAATGCGAAATATATTTCGCTGTGAAGAATGGAGTCAATTTTGCAACCGCCTCAACCGTTCAATTTTGAAAATGATGTGGATAATATTTCATCGGGAAACTTAAGCAGACAGTGGACTAATTGGAAAAAGGCCTTTAAAATTTACTATGAAGCGTGTGAGCTGTCGAAAAAGGATAATAAAGTGCAAGTGAATATTCTGTTACACGTAATAGGCGAGAAATGCCGTGAAGTTTATGAGCAGTTCAAAGAGGAAAGCAAGACAATACAAGAGTTGTTAAAACAGTTCGATAATTATTTTATACCAAAGAAAAATTTGGCTGTAGAAAGGCATAAATTTTTTAAACGTGATCAAAAGGAGTTAGAATCGATCGAGCAGTATGTATTTGAACTTAACAAAATGGCGGCGAACTGTGAATTCAAACAGCTTCGGGATGAGTTGGTATGCAGTAGATTTATATGTGGAATAAGTGACATGGCTTTATCAGAACGACTACTAAGAGAACCTGATATAAGTTTAACAAAGGCCTTGGATATTAGCCGACTGACTGAGATGTCACGAAAACAAGCACAGAATATTAAAAATGATACACAGGAACAACAAGTACATCAGATTAGCGAAAGTAGTGGCAGTGATCATAATGTGCACTACGTGAAAAGAAATAAGCGTTCACAACAAAATAGTAAACAATTAGGCCGAGAGGCGCCGCGCGGCTTTGGTGGCGGAGCCGCTAGGTCAGTGTTACGTAACGACGGGAATAGGGCGAATAACCAACCACGGAGGCAGTGCGGCAAGTGTGGAACTGTGCACGAAATGTATAAGTGTCCCGCGTATGGCCGAAAGTGTAATCGCTGTAATCGTATGAATCATTTTGCACGTTGCTGCAGAGGTCGTGTTTACGCAGTTGAACGGGACTCCACCGATCAGGTAATTTTTCACATTAATAAGACAGGCAGCGATTGGATAGCGAAATTATTAATCAATAAGTGTAATTTGAATTTTAAGTTGGACACTGGAGCTGATGTCAATGTAATACCAAAAAATTTGCTTTATAGGTTAAATATAAATGAGAAGGAGTTAACTAATTCATCAATGAGATTAAAAGCATATTCAGGTGATTGCATTCGTGTAATTGGTAAATGCTATTTAAAAGTCGAATATAAAAATAATTTTTATTTTTTAAAATTTATAATTGTTGATGTAAACTCGCCTCCGATTTTAGGAAGAGAAGCCTGTGAGGAATTAAATTTAATTAAAAGAGTGATGTCCATAACTGGAACTAAGGATAGTAGCAAAATTCTGGAAGATTTTTCGGACGTTTTTCTTGGTGTAGGTTGTTTACCAGGTGAATACAAAATTTCATTAAAACCAGATGCAAAACCTGTGATTAATCCACCTAGGAAATTGCCAGTAGCATTGAGAGATAAAGTTAAGCAAAAATTAGAAGAAATGCAAAATGATGGCATTATAGCAAAAGTAGAAGGGCCCACCGACTGGGTGAATAATGTCACAGTAGTGAAAAAACCCAACGGTGATTTGCGTATATGTTTAGATCCGCGAGAGCTTAATGACGCAATCAAACGCGAACATTTTAAGTTGCCTACATTTGAGGAGATATCAACACATCTAGCAGGTGCAAAATATTTCAGTACGCTTGACGCCAAACATGGATTTTGGCAAGTCAAATTACATTCTGAGAGCACGGACCTATGTACATTCAATACGACGTTTGGAAGATTTAAATTTTTACGCATGCCGTATGGCATATCTTCCGCTTCTGAAATTTTTCATAAACGTCTGTATCAACAGTTCGATGACATGGAGGGGTAGTGTTATTTGTGGACGATTTACTTATTTTTGGCCCTACAAAAGAAATTCACGATCAAAGGCTGAGATCTGTGTTAGAAAGATGTCGAAAAATAAATATAAAATTAAATAAATCCAAATGTAAGATCGGCCTTACAGAGATTAAATACTTGGGGCATAAAATAACAAATAATGGAATTTTGCCAGATGATACACATTTAATTGCAATACGAGAAATGCCCAGTCCGAAAAATGCAAAAGAGCTGGAAAGGTTTTTAGGACTCGTTACATATGTTAGTAACTTCATTCCAAACTTGTCAGTAAAAACAAATAAATTGCGCGAATAACTTAAAAAAGATGTTCAATGGGAGTGGGATAAAATTCATGAACAAAGTTTTCAAAATATAAAAAATGATTTAGCTAACCCACCAGTTTTGCAGTACTACGATATAAATAAACCGATAGTTATTTCGGTAGATGCAAGTAAAACCGGATTGGGAGCTTGTTTATTGCAAAATAATTTACCAGTCTGCTATGCGTCCAAATCTTTAACAAAAACTGAACAAGCATATGCACAGATAGAAAAAGAATTATTTGCTTGCGTTTTCGCTTGCGAAAGATTTTATATGTATATTTACGGACGCTCAGATGTAATCATTGAAACGGATCATAAACCCTTAGTTAACATTATCAAAAAACCATTAGCTAGCGCGCCGTCTCGATTGCAAAGAATGTTACTACGTTTGCAGCCTTATGCATTTCAACTTGTTTACAAACCAGGTAGGTATCTATACTTGGCCGACACGTTATCGCGTGCAGTGGCACCGGGGCAGGCGGTGCACACCACGCCGCGAGATCATCTCGATGCGCAAGCGCAGGTGTGTGCGTTATCATCGATAAATCCATTGACCGACACGCATTTTTTACAAATACAAAAATATACACGTGAGGATAGTGAACTGCAAGAATTGATAAAAGTAATAAAACAAGGTTGGCCAAATGAAAAAACTAAACTAAGTGACAATTTAAAATGTTATTGGGATAGCAGAGAAGAATTAAACGTTAACTTTGGTATAATATGGAAAGGGAATAGAGTACTGATTCCTAAATGTATGCGCCGAGACATGCTAATCAAAATTCATAGCAGTCATTTGGGCATAGAAAAATGTAAATTACGGGCGCGCGAGATAATGTACTGGCCAAATATGAATTCACAATTACAAGATTACTTATCAAATTGTCAAGCATGTTTAACTTATAGAAAAAATAATACTAAAGAACCGTTAATCTCGCACGAAATCCCTAATAGGCCGTGGAGTAAAGTAGGGGTAGATTTATTTCATTTAGGAAAAAGTCATTTATTCTAGTCGTGGATTATTATAGTAAATTTGTGGAATTGTCAAAAATTAAACTCGTTAACTTCAGAAAACATTATAAATAAATTAAAAAACATTTTTCTAGACAAGGTATTCCGGAAATTATAATGTCTGATAATGGACCAGAATTTTCCTCAAAATCATTCAAAGAATTTGCTCGCGATTGGAACTTTACACATAAAACATCATCTCCGGGATATCCACAGTCAAATGGACAAGTAGAAAGAACTATACAAACTATAAAAAATATTATGAAAAAAACCGAATATGATAAAAAGATTTTAAATTAGCAATGTTAGAATTTCTAAACACACCAATTAGTCACGATATACCATCACCTGCTGAACTATTATATAACAGAAAATTAAGAAGTATCGTTCCATGTTCACCACAATTATTTTTGCCAAAACTTCATAGAAATATTATAAACAAACTAGAGAGACGTCAAGAGAAACAAAAACATTATTTTGATAAAAATAGTAAAAAGTTGGGTCCATTAAAAGTTGGTCAAAAAGTAAAGGTTAGAAGCGGTAAAACATGGATACCTGGAACGATAACAGGAATGTCTGGAATAAGGTCTTACTTAGTAAAAATGAATAGTGGGAATATAATTCGTCGTAATAGAAAACAGCTGATAAAAGATTCTGATCAGAGACCCGACGAAATTACGCATGTTTACGATGATATTGGTCCTATGTTTAGTCATAATAATGATGACTCAGCCAGTTCCAGTGTGCCAGCTAATCCGGCCGCTACAAATACTAATAACTTTTATTGTACTCATTATGGCAGGATAGTACGACCTCCTGATCGGTGGGGATTCTCAACTCAATAGACGCAGAGTAAACAAAACTGGCTGCTAGCGTATGTATTTATAAGCACTAGTTATAAAATGCATGTCGATTAAAATAAAATAATGATATATTTTCATTTATATATTTTTTTTATATACTAAAATAAATAGATTTATATTTACAAGGTAAAAATGCTTGAGATTTTTTTTTGTCAAGTTTAAACGAACTAAGTAAAACATAGCAATTATTTACTATACCTAATTTATTTGTCTTAGAGAATTCTAATATTATTTACATTTAAATAATGATCTTTGTTAAATAAATCGATATGATATTGGTGTATATTTCAACATCTAGCATGAATTAAAAAGTTGAATTAATAATCACAATAGCAACAAACTATATCCTTTTAATTTTTAGTAAATAATTTAATTTTCATATTTGCATAAAAACAATGTATATTTACTGTAATTAACTTTGCTCATCTCATTGAATTGTTGTAAAACATATATGTGTGTGTATGATTTCATAACTTTCAATAAAAGTGATAGATATGCAAGTCAATTAAAATAGAATTAATATAATGTAGTACATATTATAATACATTTATAATATTACCATATAATAATACTTAATTGTAATATATAATTTTCATTTTTACTACGGTGGATAGATAGATGTATCTTACGAGTAGAATAAGCAAAAATTTCATTGCATGTTTTAGTTTTTTCAAACAAGGGAATTGTAGGATTAAGTAGGTACATTTATTATTTATGATTGTGAAGGTAGATTCTGCTATTGAATAAAATCAGTCTATCCCGCTACACGGTCTTTGATTGACGTCCCATACATAACAGTAGGTACGCGTTGCATTTCGTATAAATTTTAATGGCGGCAGGGAGCTTGGCGGGATCAAAATATGCAAAATCATTCATAGCACGACAAGATAGAACCACATAGACTATATCTGTACCTAACGACACGCACGAATAGGTTTCTTTGATAGGTACTACATTTTTTTCGTTTGTGTTAGCAAGACCCAGGTAAATCTGAAACATTTCATTTGTAAAAAATATGGTACTAAAACTATATAATTATGTAGATAAATATATATAGTATATACATTTATATAAAAACAACAAAGATTTATAAAAGAATTATTAGAAATAATGAGGGTAAATGAATAAAAATAGATGTTTTTCAATACTGAGTTATCGTGACGGTAGAAAGGGATTCAACGGTCACTTCTTGTTGAGCCGCCGCCGTGCAGTAAACATCGCACGAAAGATAAGTACTGTTCTATGTTGTAAAGGTTATGTTTGAACGCAGGATTAGTTGTTCATACTGCTAGTAAAGTTAAATTCTATATAATAGTTATTGCAATGTATTCGTTAGTGCTTATACCCCAGTTACACGTACCGAGTAAACGGGCGAGACAGTAAATCGCCGTGTGAATTCCTAGTACTCGGTGCGTCTGAACACTACGCCGAGCGTTTCGCCGAGCAAATGGGCGAGACAGAAGCTCGGACCCTGTTCTACTTACTAGGCCGAGTGAACGGCGAGTGACCTCCTCCCGCTTCCCCGCACTGTCTCGCGCGCTCACTCGGCGCGTGTAAACGGACTGTCTCGCCACTCGCCACTCGGTCATGCCCGTCATAACGTTACTGCCGCGCAGTATTTCACGTCCGCACTGTAGCCTCGCTCGATAAAACTGCACTGTCTCTCCTAAATGCTAGATGCGTGTAAACAGCTACTCGCTTATCTCACTGTCTCGGCCGAGTAGCGACCACTCGGCGATTTACTGTCTCGCCGATTTACTCGGTACGTGTAACTGAGCCTTATAGGCCCAGAGACAGTGACCCGGCATGAGATGAGCGAGTAGCTGTTTACACGCATCTAGCATTTAGGACGGACAGTGCAGTTTTATCGAGCGAGGCTACAGTGCGGACGTGAAAAACTGCGCGGCAGTGGCGTTATGACGAACTGACCGAGTGGCGAGCGGCGAGACAGTCCGTTTACACGCGCCGAGTGAGCGCGCGAGACAGTGTGGGGAAGCGGGAGGAGGTCACTCGCCGTTCACTCGGCCTAGTAAAGGCTCAGTTACACGTACCGAGTAAATCGGCGAGACAGTAAATCGCCGAGTGAACGCTACTCGGCCGAGACAGTGACCCGGCGTGAGATAAGCGAGTAGCTGTTTACACGCATCTAGCATTTAGGACAGACAGTGCAGTTTTATCGAGCGAGACTACAGTGCGGACGTGAAAAAGTGCGCTGCAGTGACGTTATGGCGAGCATGACCGAGTGGCGAGTGGCGAGACAGTCCGTTTACACGCGCCGAGTGAGCGCACGAGACAGTGCGGGGAAGCGGGAGGAGGTCACTCGCCGTTCACTCGGCCTAGTAAGTAGAACAGGGTCCGAGCTACTGTCTCGCCCATTTGCTCGGCGAAACGCTCGGCGGACCACTCGGCGTAGTGTTCAGACGCACCGAGTACTAGGAATTCACTCGGCGATTTACTGTCTCGCCCGTTTACTCGGTACGTGTAACTGGGGTTTAAGTAGAACAGGGTCCGAGCTACTGTCTCGCCCATTTGCTCGGCGAAACGCTCGGCGGAGCACTCGGCGTAGTGTTCAGACGCACCGAGTACTAGAAATTCACTCGGCGATTTACTGTCTCGCCCGTTTACTCGGTACGTGTAACTGGGGTATTAACGATTATTTTATTACTCATCAGTGTTGTTCAAGGGTAGAAATAAAATTAATAGTGTCACTTTGCAGAGTAGCATTCTTTACTATTGGTATAATCATAATACTTATTATCCTAGATGTTTGTTATTAGAATGCATAAAGAGCCTTTATAAATATGTATTTAACAGTAGTTACTCGATTACAGACATGACATGGTTATGGTGTACTTATTGTTAACTGATAATGTAACCGTTACATACACAAAAAACGAACTAATAAATCCATACTAATATTATAAATGCGAATGTTTGGATGTGAGTTTGTGAGTTTGTGAGTTTGTGAATTTGTAAGTT
Source organism: Ephestia elutella (assembly GCA_018467065.1). Classification (NCBI taxonomy): domain Eukaryota; kingdom Metazoa; phylum Arthropoda; class Insecta; order Lepidoptera; family Pyralidae; genus Ephestia; species Ephestia elutella. The sequence goes on along the minus strand of CM031566.1, from coordinate 7,125,931 downwards.
TGTGAGTTTGTGAGGATGTTTGTTACTCAATCACGCAAAATCTACTGGACGGATTTCGATGAAATTTGGTACATAGGTAGATAATGACCTGGAATAGCACATAGGCTACTTTTATTCCCGGGAAAAAGCACTGTTCCCGTGGGAAATTCACGCTGGCGAAGCCGCGGGCAAAAGCTAGTAAAAATATATAACAGACCCATCTGGCATAATAGGGACCAACACTGTTCAATGAGTTTCTTTCGGGGTTTCTTCTCAGCAGTGGTCGTTCCGAAGCCTAGCAGTATGTAACTTTGAAATTAAAAGATATTGAGACACAATTCAGAATAAACAATTTTAATTGGAAAGTTTTAATAAAATTATGTGGATTAACATACTTTGCTTTATTTATGACCCTAGTTATATACCTATACTATAACCTCATCCTAACACATTTTCCATCTTGACCCGACAGAGATCGAACCCTGGACCTCCGGTACGTAGTACTTATAGACTACGGGGTCGCAGTGCGACGTGATGACCGTAGGTCACGGAGGTCGTCGAATGCAGGGGTGGATTGAAGGGGAGGTCATGATCCCCCCTGGGTGGGAGCTTCTTGCTATAAGTATATTTTTTTCTATACTCAAAATAACCTCAGCAGCGTTTCCGAGGTTTTGATTTCGTATAGACCACGCACTTGATCATGTGACCCCCCCCCCCCCTGACGCGAAGGCTGGATCCGCCCTTGGTTAGGTGCTGGCTTATCAAGTGATAAACAACCGAGACGCATAAATCGGTGAATACTATCTACTGGTATAATGAATAAAAGAAAAAAACAGTTTAGGAGTTCATCATCAATCGAACAACTGGGAAAAACTCATATTTACATCAGTACCTACCTATATTTTGAATCTAAAGGTTTGAATAACTTGGAAATCATACTTTGATGGGTACTTGTTTCCCATATCTAAGTTGAATTTGCTTACAACTTAGTAAAGTCCATTCCGGCCAAGAGACAAACAACCGAGCCTCAAGATTGGTGAATACTACTTACTGACTGTTATAACGATAAAAAAAAAACATACATACATCGAAACATATAACCTCCTCCTTTTTTGGGAAATCGGTTGAAAAAAAGAAAAATCCGTTCAGGAGTTCCTGCAAATCTTCGTCGTCAATAGAAGTTTGTAGGGTTAGACTGAACACCAATCTGACCAATGGGAAAAACTCGTATTTACATCAGTACCTGTATTTTGAATCTAAGGCTTGAATAACATGAAATCATACTGTGCGTACACCTAGGTAAAATTTGCTTACAACTCGGTAGAGTTTCTATAGTATACTTACGTAAGTATTTACTATGCTTACAGCGAACTTACGCTCTCTGCTCTGTCTGTAACTTAGCCTGGATGTGTCTGGTAACGTTGTACACTTGGTAGCATGTTTAGTGGCATATTACATTTTTAATTAAACTGGCGAACAAGGCTCCGGCGAGCCTGTTTGCTGAGACAACAAGGGGAGTTGACTGACATATTGATGTTTCACACACAACCTCATGCAAAATTGCCAATCTAATTATATAAATATCCTTTTATATATTGTGCGGAAGTAGGCACGTATTTATTATACTGGACTCTGCTCCAGTGGAAATAATATTTGATCCGGGCTCTATCCCATTTTGTCCAAAAAACGTTTTAGAGGAAAGAGAAATAAACTAATATTTTCCTTACAAATTTTCGCCGTTATTGTTTGCATACTATAGGTACTTACTCAGTACATAAAATTCTCTACCTATCTATCTACTTAGGTAGATACAACATTATTCATTTAAACTAGTCGTTCGCTGCGAACGTAGACCTCGCGACTATTAAAATACAATATTTATTTTCACAAAAAATTTAATATCTCAAAAACGGCTGGACCGATTTTGATGCCCAACGAACTTGAAAATTCTATTAACCATCCCTACATATATTCCAACTTTCATCAAAATCGGAACAACGGTTCAAGAGTTATCGCGGAACAAACATACATACATACATACATACATACATACATACATACATACATACAAACAATGTGTTTTTCGCTCCAACTTGAATTATAGCCCTCGCTCGCTTCGCTCGCTCGGTCAAAAATATGCGTAATCCTACGGCTACAGCTTTGGTTTTTTTACTGCATTAAAATAAAAGTAGATACCTATCTATGTTTTATTTTTCGACCGAAATAAATTAAAAAAATAAGCAGAGAGCACCTGCTGGGTCGATCCTTGGCAGGGGTCATCTTGTTGATTTCATATTTTCCACCCTGACGTTATTTTATTATTTCGATGCGAAACCTCACCCAATGCTTGCGAGGAGTATTTTATTCGGTCACAAATAAATTTTAAACCTAAAACAGGAGCAATAGGATGCATTTTTCTGTGTTTTAAAATCAATTTTTACCAAGACCGTCATTCATGCTGGTCTAACCTTATATTCTTCGAAGAATGGTTGGTAAATTTTCAATACTCTCTTTATTAGGGGCGAAAACGAGAAGAGGGTGAGTGAAACAGTCTTTATTAGATTTTCTAAAACAGGAACACCCTGTGCATCGTCGGTAACGGACACCCTGCTCTCAAAAATTACCGGTTTATCGATAGGTACCACCTACCTCTGTGTTTATTTAACACCTAGTAAATATATTTTTAGGGTTCCGTACCTCAAAAGGCAAATACCCTTTTAAGATCACTTTGTTGTCCGTCTGTCTGTCAAACATAATCAAAAATACTCAGGTCCACTGTCTCTTTCAGCAATAAAATAATCAAAACAAGCTAATTATTAAAAATAAAAAACACGACTGACAAGTTTTTACTCATAAAGTACATATAACCATATAAGTTATATACATTTTTGAAACCGCATTTTAAAGCCCTTCAATTTGATACCCCACTCGATAAGATTGATCAATTTTTTTTTTTTAGTCTGCTATTTATCGTATATATAATCCGCCATTTTGTTTTTATGATGACGTCATATAGCCTATGTCACTCGGAGGAATGCAAGGAATCTAAAAATACCTCTCACATCAAAATCTGTTAAGCCGTTCAGGACTAATGGTGGAATAAAGAAACTTACATACATACATACTTACATACATACATGAACCCTGAAAACATAACACTCCTTTTTTGGTCAGTTGTGTAATTATACGTCAACGCGATCAGGATCGCATATTTTGCAATTTCAGACGGGTATCAAAACCTACGGGGTACTTCCCGTTGACATAAAATTATGAAATTTGGTCAGTATTACATTTTTGTACTTTTACATAAGTCGAAAATATTATTTTCTATTCGGGCAGGTGAAGCCATTTATATTTTCGTTTTACTGCCATCTATCGAAACATGCCAGTAAACTATAGGAAAATTAAGAAGCAACTAAACATAACGTGTATACATGCACTAGGTAAGAAATACTAATTAGTTCAGAGACCTATTAATAGATGGCGGAAGCGAAAAAATCATAAGAAATAAGAATAAATGTTTTATGCTTTATTATTATACAATTTATTTTTGGAAATATAACAAAATAAAATCAATATTGTAGTGGTTTAACTTTTTTTTAACACTGATTAAATTATTAGGCAACATTGTTGGCAACACTAATTATTTATTTATTGTTCCTCTGCTGTCTGTTCTGTCAAGATAATCATCCGATGTCAAGAGAAAGAGGTTATGTTGTGTGATGTGTCAACGTTTTTAATTTATTCCTTCTAAAATTATAATGAAAATATAAGTTTATTGTGGATACCAAAAACTTAAGAAATGGCTGTCGTAATAGAAACTACTTTGGGTGATGTTACTGTTGACCTATACTTGGAACAAAGGCCTGTTACATGTCTCAACTTTTTGAAGCTTTGCAAGATGAAATATTACAATTTCAACCTATTTCACAGTATACGGAGTGGTTTTATAGCTCAAACAGGTGATCCCACTGGCGAAGGGTCTGGAGGCCAATCAATATTCGGTCTATTAGAAGGTCCCTCGAAACGATTCTTTTCAGGCGAAAAGATGCCGAAAATTCGTCATACCAATGCAGGTTTGCTGTCAATGGTATGTACAGAGGACATGATGGTAGGCTCACAATTCTTTTTTACCCTTGCACCTGATTTGGACTCTTTAGACGGGGTTCACTGCGTTATTGGTGAAGTGACTGAGGGGCACGAAGTTTTAAGAAAATTGAATGAAGTTATTTGTGATGACGGTCACCGCCCTTACCAAGACGTACGTATTACCCATACTGTTATTCTTGAAGACCCCTTCAATGACCCAGTTGGGTTTAGAGCACCTTCTAGGTCACCATCACCTAGCACTGAAAGATTGAAAGGCGGAAGAATTGCACCAGATGAAGAGATAGATGAAACTCATGGAAAAACGGCTCAGGAAGTACAAGAAATGATTGAAGAAAAGGAGGCCAAAGCAAGAGCAACTATATTAGAAATAGTTGGGGACATTCCTGATGCTGACATTGCACCTCCTGAAAATGTTCTCTTTGTTTGTAAGCTTAATCCTGTCACAACTGATGAAGACTTAGAAATCATATTTAGCCGCTTTGGTGAGATAGTAAGTTGTGAGGTTATAAGAGACAAGAAAACTGGTGATTCCTTGCAATATGCTTTTATTGAATTCTCAAATAAAAAATCATGTGAAGATGCATATTTCAAAATGGACAATGTTTTAATTGATGATAGAAGAATTCATGTAGACTTCTCACAATCGGTTTCCAAAATGAGATATTTAGGAAAAGGAAGAGGTGTAAAATATCTTGATGAAAATGATAAAGACTTCAAAAATAATCATAGTAATTATATATCAAATTCACACAAGAAAAATAGAGATAGAGATAATAAAAGAAACCATGATGATGATAAAAAATATGATCATGAACATAAAATGAATAAAAGAGAAAAGAAACACCAAAATGTAAGGGACTCAAATAATCATAGAGGTAGAAGTAGGAGTAGAAGTCAACCTAGAAGAAAGAGACCAACTTCAAGAGATAGAAGGTATGATAAGGATAATCTCAATAATGAAACTAGTTCAAGACAACGGGAACATTCAGAGCAAAGTGCCATTGATAAAAAACACAAACATAGTGATAATCACAAACATGGTGAGCGCAATTATAGTAACTCACACAATCAGAAGTCGCAACACTCTTCAGAAAGAATCAATTATTCAGAAAATGCTGAATCTCCAAAAAGAAGACAACAAGACAGTTTAAAATCTGACAGACATAAAGCAGTTTCTGAAAAACATAGTAGAAAGAAAATAGAGGGTAGCCCTAATGGTGGTCTCAAAGATTCAAAAGATGATAGGGAAAATAGGAAAAAAGTCCAAGAACGGACTCAAGATGATAGGTATAATAAGAAAAAAGTCCAAGAACGGACTCAAGATGATAGGTATAATAAGAAAAAAGTCCAAGAACGGACTCAAGATGATAGGGATAATAAGAAAAAAGTCCAAGAACGGACTCCAAAAAGAATGCGAGATGATGATTCCGAGCCTGTCATAGCTAATAAAAAGGTTAAAAGACATGATTGTAGAGATCAAGAAAAGAAGGTTAAATCTGGAACAACCACTTCTACTCAAAAGAAGCCTGTAGAGAAAAAGAAGAAAGACAAGATAATGGAGAAAAAGGTTGTTAAAAAACGCAGGAAATATTCTACCTCATCTTCGGATAGTGATTCTTCAGAGACTAGTTCGTCTAGTGATACAAGTTCATCTAGTGAAGATAGAAAAAAAAAGAGGAAAATGAAGCGTAGAAGGAGACAATCTTCAACTAGCAGTAGCAGTGATTCCAGTGACTCATCAAGTACATCATCAAGCTCATGTTCCAGCTCTACCAGCTCAAGCTCTGATAGTGAACCTAAAAAAAGAAAGAGTTCCAAAAAAAAACCTCAAAAAGACATTAAGAAGGCAAAAAAAAGATCATAGTGTTGTGCATAACAGGTGTTGGCTGAAGTTACAGAATACTTAGGAACTAATATGATTTTTGTGTTAAATTACAATTATATTTGCATATAAGCATTCTTTATTTTAATTTAAAAATGATATTGTATTGTATCTTATGTATGTTTTTGCTACATAAATACAAAATGATAACATTATGATAATAACTATGTCCCATAATACTTGATAGGTTTGTTGTGATTACCTACCTTTTAAAAGTATTTCTCTGATTGATCATTAAATGCTTGTGTATAAAACTGCAAATGAAATACAATGCAAAAAGAAATTACTTTAGCAATATATATACTTAGTGAACATTTAGTTATTAATTTAATGTGAGCGATACTTGATAAGTTTCATTATGATGAATGATGTATTTAGGTAATTACCTATATATTTGCTGTTTATTTTTATGGCTTAGTTATAAGGAAGATAATATTTTATAGAACAATGCCAGTACAAAACTTAAGCCTAATAAATGGTTTAACATAAGAACATGTATAATAAAAATGTACTTAAACAGTGCACTTATTTATTTATATATATGCATGTTTGTTATTGAGTGAACATTAATTATATTAGACCACAAGTTGACTGTAATATTTTGAATTGTAGGTACTTATGTAGTTCTGTTTAATTTTTACAATTATTGTGCCCAAAAAGGACATATATGAACCCTATAAACAAAAGTAATTTATGTGAAACTTTTTTACTCCATTTGTGTATTTATTTATTTTTTTAAAGTTACTTTTAAGCAATAAATAAATATCACTGGTCTGATTATCCCTGATATATTTATAAATTAGGCAGGGACCTAAAATATCCAATGAAATTTGACATTTAAAATCATAATAATGGTTAAAAATCATAATAATTGGTTACTCCATTTTGGTGTATAAGTGAACACCAGTATATTGATTTCATTTTAATTTATTGATTGTAATTAATTTTAAGGCGTCTTGTATCTTATTTGATTAAATCCATATTTCGTGCATAAATTTTTTTTCTCCATCGAATCTTAAATGTAAATATTTTGCCCACTTGAAAATAATATTCTGGTAAGTGTAACTTTTTATAATTTATTTTTTATTTGTCTTATTTTTTGATAATAATTTGTGATTTATTTTTATTTCCAGCTCGAATGGAGAGTGGACGAAAAATTACTCAACAATATGTTACGAGACATTATCTGAATTCAAATTATCTAGTCGTCGTCACATCACCGCGTCCCAGATCCAGACTTGGCCCAGTAACAGCGGTAAATTTTTATCTAAATTATCTTTGAACCTAGCTCGGATGATCTAGATCAATTTTAATAATAAACGCCTATCTTAATTTAAAAAAATCGTTTCGGAGAAACCAATACCTACATACAAATATATAAGAATTGAAGTATAATAACATTGTTTTACGTCTAACTTATCTGAATTTCATATTGTTATTTCTTAACTACTTAGGTACCTAATAGATATGATGAGAGCTCTATAGAAAAGATATCAATATCGAGAAATTGCAAGATCGATCCTTGAATAAGTATAATTTTTCCACGCCATTTTTAGGAGTTTCCGAGCTTCCCCACGTTTTCTTAGATAAGCGCTGACACGTTGTGTATCAAACGATAAAACAGAATCACTTTCACTCTGTTTCAAATGTCAGATACCTAACGTATTCAACGAATTGATAAATTAACTCTAGTTATCCAACTGCGGCGAAACAAGGAGGGACATTTGGGTTTGAGCAGTATATTGCATCCGCAATTTTTTTCTGTCTTCGATCAACAATAAGAAAGTTAGTTTCTACCTCGCATACTGAAAACTCGCTATAGTTTCTTAGTTTACGCTAATCTTGTAACGTTAAGCGGCGCTACCCAAGACTAAGGGACCGTCCATTAATCACGTGATCTTTTTTTAATCATTTTTAACCCAATTATTTAATTATGATGAAACACTAAATATATTTTAAAAAATAAGCCGGTATTGTTTCAAATAATTGTATAATTTATTTAATTCTTTAAAAAATTATACTGTTATCGTTAAAATTACGGTGATTTTCGACGATAAAGGAAAAAAAAACAGGATTATATATTATTTTTTTATCTAGTCTTATTTATTTTATTTGTAATTTGATTCGGTATAATTCTAGTTTAGTATTTTTCTCTTTACGGGATATTTTTCCTGCTTCAGTACGTCTAACCTATGGTACACACTTGACGTTTAAAGACAGTACTTTTCGGAAAATCCTGATTGGGTATGGTCTTAAAAAGGTGGCTCGGGACCCTGGATGTGGATCTATAATACTTTTTCTTTTTTGATTGTTACATTATAGTAAGTGAATATGGTAAACGCCATCTCTCTCTCTCTCTCAGCCTAAATACGTCCACTGCTGGACAAAGGCCTCCCTCAAGGATTTTATCCGTGGGGGGTTTTGCCGTAATCGCCACGCTTGGCAGGCGGGTTGGCGATCGCAGTGTGATGGCATAGTACGTGGAAAGATGCTGCTGCCCATCCTCCGGTGTTTTTAATCCCTTAGTCGCCTCTTACGACACCCACGGGAAGAGATGGGTTGGTGCTATTCTAGGGCCACACCACAGGCCAAAACGCCATACGATTAAATAAATGTTTGTATGTTATTAGACCCTTGGGGGAGGCCTTTGTCCAGCAGTGGACGTCTTTCGGCTAAGGTACATATTATTAGATAATTATTTTTAGATTCACCTGATAAAAGTAACTTTTATGAAACCCAAAATGTACTTTTATTCCAAAACTCCCACAGGAATAGCTATAAGCCCCGCCGCCACGAGACCGTCGAAATAGGTACATCATGATCTTATTTTCTGCACCTTCCTGGCGGTTACTTTTGGTAGATATAGGATGTACCTATTACTAACATGAGTGTAGGTAGGTACCAAGAAAGATTCAAATTCTTATCTAACTATACATATAATAAAACAGTAAAAATATTTTGTCTGTACATTTAGTATTTTTGACTGAAGTGGACAGAGGGACACTTAAAAAGAATAATAGAAAGCAAAAAATTTTTTTTGGAATTTCTTGTCTGTCTGTATGTATGATCACGCTAATCTCCGAAAGTACTGAACCGATTTGAACGAAACTTTTTTTGTTGTATAGCTATTAAGCCTGGGCAACATTTAGGCTATAATTGATTTTGAAAACTGGAACACCTGATGAAGAACCAAAACAGAACAGTTAAACTATAAGAAATATGGAAATGGTGCCTTAACAAAAGTCGTTCAACCTGATGAGCATTTTCTGCTGACGTATAAAAATTGAAGATTATGGAACATCTGATGAAGAACTCCAAGAGACCAGCTACTCTATAAAATAAATGGAAATGGGGCCTTAGCAAAATTCCTTCAATCTGATGAGCATTTTCTCTCTCTCTCAGCCGAAAGACGTCCACTGCTGGACAAAGGCCTCCCCCAAGGATTTCCATAACGACCGGTCCTGCGCTGCCCGCATCCATGCGCATCCCGCGACCTTCACCAGGTCGTCGGTCCACCGAGTGGGAGGCCTGCCATTTCTACTAACATAGGTATAAATAGACAGGACACGGGATAGAACAAAGAGGGACTCGGGGTGGAAGTGGTGGTACACGGGAAATTGTAGGTAACGAGCAGATGAAGATCGTTTATTGAATGAAAATACTACGAGTACCTAATAACCAAATGGCTGAAATTTAGAGTACTGGAGTTTAGGTTACTACAGTTTGGAACAGATTGGAAGATTTTTCATCTAAGCGAAACTTACGCGGGCGAAGCCGCGGGCTACAGCTAGTTAGATGTATAAAATCAATAAACTTTTTCATCATGTATAAATAAAAAACATTTACTTATTTTCTGAGGCCTCCCGGGGTCTTTAGTCGGCTAACATGAAGATTTACTTGCGAACATTATTCCTACATTAGCGATAACAGTCACAGGTTCAAAAGGAAGGTAGGTCCTGTACTCGGAGCGTGTTGACAGGACGTTGATGCGCCCATTAGCCTGCCAGTTGGCTTTGTCAGTCAAGTGGCTGATTGTCCAGATAGCTCTCGTTTAACTCCATTGTGAAGCGACCCGTCTGTATATAGCTATATTTGTCCGTATAGCGATCTATTTTTCCATTGAATAATTGATTTATTGTATCGTACTCACATTAATGGACCCCCTACTTGTCGATATGTTTGTTCTGACGACGCACAATCAAGAAAAACGTTGAAAAATAATTTGGGAACATTTCCTACCTGTATGAGTAATATCCTAATTATTTCTATCCCGAGCGAAAGCACATCGTGCATTATTTTAGTGCATAGGACCTGCAACATTTCAAGTTTGAGAAGTTCTTTATGCAGCGGAAAAATTACCCCTAAGTAGATGAAATGATCAAAAATTAAATTCAAACGTGCAAAGCCGAGGGCAAAATCTAGTATGATAAATCTAGTATGTAGGTGCCCATAGATTTCCATATTCATTGGCGTGTATTCAGTATAAATTGCCCCAGTAGCAGACATACTTAGATTGGTTACGTGTCCTATCATTAAAATGAAGGGGTGGCAAACTCCCATCTTCAAATGCCGCATAAAAAGTGTAACATGCTTAATGTCACGTAATTAATAAGTGCCGACGCTGTGCCGCCGTCTCGTCCCATCTTCCAAGCAATAAGGCTCTTTTATGAAGAGCTTGTTCAGCTTAGCAGCTCAGACGTCAATCGAACAGGGCGGGATTCAGGTCTAATTGAGATTTTTTATTTCAGATCCAAAAAGTACCTACCTATTCAACCTATAAAGGATATTGTCGTATCTATCTCTGATTCAAACCAATCGCTTCCTGAAGATTATCAAATTCATTCAATTTAATGAGAAGTATTGAATTTAAGTTAATTGGTAGATAGTTTATAGGCTGGTACCGATGAGCCGCTCCCATCCTTTTCCGCACGGTGTGTAGCGTAGTAAATCATATTTCTTTCGAGTGTAATTGAATCGCCTACTAAGTCCGCCCCTGTATAACCCACTGCGCATGTCGCGAATTTATCGACGAGAGCAGTGGTTTTCTCTCGGCCCAGCGCGCCAGCAGACGACAGTCGATCAACGCCACCTCGCACTCGCATCCGGTGTTCCTGCGACATTAAAATTTATTGTTCTCAAAATTTAGTGACAATGTTACTGCTTTCCTTTACCGCGTTATCCGCGGTGTTATTCGTTTGTGAAGGTATCCCAGCACCTACGAATAATAAAGGTGAGTTTCCATTGTTTGCTTATTGCTTGCTCGGGGTTGTTTTGACGGTATCGATCAGCCGGGCCCAGCTGCGCTCTATATTTAGCAACAGGTGGTAGGTGCGCGGAGAGGTTGTTGCGTAGATCACCTAAGTATGTCCAGGATCAACTATGACCTTTGATATATTCATGACCTATAAGATTCTATCGATTTCTTCACTCAACATTTTTTGATTATTAAAAGTAATTTCAAAATTATTCTAGTTAAGTACTAACTCCTCCTATATTATAGTTCGTAATTTCGCAATATTCATCAATAGTTTCGTCGGGTTATTCCCTGAACCTTGGCTGCAGTAATTCGGGTTAAATATATTTATTACAACAACTTCCGAATCATAGGTGTTGCGTATTGTTATTTTAATATTCGCATATTTGCTCGCTTCGGTATGTGCCTCAATGTATCAAGTAAAAGCTTTGAATGGATCATTATCTATTTCAAAGATTTGTGTTTTCACATTCTATTCATTGTCATCACTATTGCATTCAAAATAATGTTACACTGAAATGTAAAGTTAAGAAAAATGTCTTGGAATATCCGATTTTAGATGGCGGTCCAATTGGTGAACTACCAGAAAATTGGGACCAAACCAAAGACGACACACAGTCTCTATTTCTCAACAAGAGCGACAAAAATGATCTGGAGCCGTATCCACTCGCTCTCAGCGAAGAAGGTAATCCGTGGCCACACCTAAGCGAGCCTCATCTTCATCTAACTACCTACATGAAGTTACGTATTCTCAAAAAAATCTGAATAATTATAGGTAGCCGCCAGGAAAACATAGAAAATAAGTACTTACATCAAGAACTTATTTTCTACGCTTTCCTGGTGGCTAATTTAGGTACCTACTTAGGATGTACCTATCATTTCCGTTGGTGTAGGTTTAGGTACAAAGAAAGAAAGATACGAATTCTTATTGGATGTAAATAAACTGTTCCTACCTACTTATTTACTACGCGTTCCTGGCGGGGTCTTTGGTTACCTACTTACATTTATGAATGAAGCCGATTTATTACCTAATAAATTTTTTTTCGATGTGTCATATATTTGCCGATCAAATCGTCGATCAATATAGGTTATGCTAATGAAGATTGAAGATATTAATAAAGGAATTATACGTCTGGAATTGAATTGATCCCATAATATAGTTAATAATTTGATGGATATATAATATAAAGAATGGTAATGAATACGTGACTTCAACCTACAAATTATCATTTTATTCGTGATATTAGGTTTTTTTTAGAAATAAAAAAACGAATACCTGGAGATCTTAAACTCTTGCAGGCAATGCTGAAGGATTTGAACAGGGACTTGAACAACGCTTCGACTCTCCAGCATCAAATGGAGAACTTGACAATCTCATCGTAAGACCTGAACTGTACGGAGAGCCACCAGCGATGGAAGGCTTGTCTTCGGGCTATGATGTTGCCCGAAGACGCAAACGAGGCAGCGGCACTAAAGTTGGTGGAGCTGGAGCTGCGACTAAAGTAGCTACCAAGAATGGTTCTGGGAAAAAGAACCTTAAGTAAGCAATATTTATTCTCTTTGTTAATTATGATTTGTTTTGATGGTACTATAATAATGTAATATTTCCAGGCCTGAAGAACATGAAGCTCCTTCTCCTATTGATTCACTTTCGCATGACCAAGATGCGCATCGCCGCAAACGTGGAAGTGGCACAAAAGTAGGCGGCGCAGCAGCCTCTGCAAAAACTGCCACCAAAAACTCCGGAGGAAACAAGAAAAACTTCAGGTAAAACAGGACAAAAGTTTAATTATTTGTTCATAGTATAATTGTTTGTCGTTGATCCATGTCTTTAAGTTTTATATTTTTCTATACAGTCCAATCATGGAACGCCGTAAACGTGACTCCAGTCTAAGCGCTGCTGATGTCCGAGCTCTCCTCAACTTGTGGGAAGCTCAAGAGCGCAGGAAACAAGAATGGAACGCCAACCAGTGGGCAGCTGACCATTACTACGGCCGCGTCAGCCCAGTCGAGGAAGACCAACCCGAGGTAGATGAAAATGGAGACATATGGTACAACGAACCCTTACTTGTTGGTGCCCGCGAACGTGACTACCCTCACCACTCATACTTCTCTGAACAGAACCGCATGGCTTTAGCCCGAGGCTTCCCAGAAATGTACCAAGCCGATCCTAATGAACTCGCTCAAAGGTACGAAGAAGCACGTCGTAAAAGGCAATATGCAAACAAGGCAAAACGATTCATGGTCGCCAGGAAACGATCGGACGGCATGATGCACCAAAATAACTACAGGCCCAGGGATGATCTGTACACTTTAGCCGAGCTGCTGCGCTCTTCGCCCCGCGTCCAGGAGCAAGACGTGCCTGTATACCGGCGACTGATACTTTAAAGTAGTCTTCTTAGAAATGAGGTGTCCATTGATGATCCCTGTGAACCACCATCTTCATAACGAGGCTGTACTTCACATCTGTCTTTTCAAGAACTTGTTACAGGGATCTCCACAACTAATGGGCGTTAATACGGCATAATTTGGGGCGGGAGATTGTCGCGCATTCAATTCGCAGTGTGTAGCGGATACCAAGTTAGAAATAGTGGAGTTAGTTAATAACGCCATTTTAAGACGTCATCTTTAAATGATTCTGTTCGAAAAATGTGGTAAGGCCTAAATTTTTTTTTACTTTTTTATCCCATTTCCTACCTCAGTTTATTGCATATCTGTCAAATCTCACAAAATATGTATTATTATAATCAACCTCTAGATAGCTGTATGTCTAGTTTCTTTAAATATAAATAGTTTAAGTGAAGTTAAACTTCGCATTTTATTATGATACATTATCTATTAGTGTTAGATTATGTGTAAATGGTAACTGCTGTATTAAATTAGTATTATCTTATTAATTCGAGTTTCAATTATCTCTTACCATATAGGTAAAACCTTAAATGTCTGAGTAAAATTTTATTATGAACATCATCATCATCATATGGACTGATCGCGTGGAACTGCTGCAATGAGCCAACGTGGGCAAAAACGGTTCTAAAAATATTTTTGTGACTTTCGTCCCTTTCGTCAAAACAAATCCTATTTACCTATACGACCTACATGTACGACTGGCTAAAGAATGTCAATGTCTTCTCATATAAAAATATAAATCCAGCACTATCATAATCGTCAAACTTCATGAAGCTTATACCATACGATATATTTAGTTAAGTAAAACTGAAACGGTCATTTTAATATGAATGAAAAACCACGTAATAGTTTTATAAGAAAAAAGGTAGCAGAAGAAAAGTTGCTGAAAGACGCCTGTACAACCACTGACTTCCTGGAAACGCCTGCGCACGATGTCCAAGCCACAACGCGGTCGACGTATGATTTATTTTTATGTATTTTGCACTATTTCATTATGTTTATAGTCCGTCTGTGCAAAGATATTTACCATTCGGTTATTAGTTATTTTTGTTCTGATGTTGTTTTACCGAACCATATTGTGGATCTATTGAGATTGCAAAGGGAACTTGAGATTGAACGCGAATCCACCTATCGCAGGTATAACTCGCTTCAAGGACTAGACTCGTCGCACCTGTCTAGAAGTAGAATGGTCAGTAGGTACAGTACAGTTTCATTCGTTCCAGAACATACCATCGGACACGCCCAACAAAGTTCTCGATGAGCAAAATGATCCAAGCATTTAAGTCCTATATTATTTCCAGTGAAGATGACATCACCTTACAGTGTACATCCAAGAAAGGATACTCGGATATTGACAACGAACCTGTTTTTGTTCTTGTGGAATCTAGTAGTTTAAGTAACCCTAGCTCACAAGAAATACTAGTCGAAAATAATATACATGATAAAGAGCCCATTTTTAAAAACAAATTACAGAAGCACTTAAAGCAAGCCGTAATACCTTTCGACACTCCATCGACAAGTAAAGATCATAGGTTTGATGTAAAGCAAAGAGAAATTCGTAGTTTTGACTCATATGACGAACTACAAATGGCAAGTATCAATCTTCAGAGTGAGAACGAAATCCCACTAGATGACCGCCAGATTGATAAAGAATCTATCGTCCTTTCCTATTTAAGGAATAAAGACGCGTTTTTAGACAGAGAAGGGATAATATTGTCTACAAAAAAGAAATCTTCTTTGTTGCGGAGTGTGCCAAAAATGGAAACTATTTTAGAAGGAGAACAATTTAGCTCTTTTCCTTTATCTAGAAGTGAATCGACGATAAGCCCTGTGAGATCAATGTCTAAACAAAACTATTTACCTAAATAAAGAACTCAGTTGAATTAGTGGTTTGTATTAAACATTCTCTTTTGATGGTCTCATGGTCCCACAAACATTACCAACTTTTAATCTTCAAAAATTTGTGCATTAATATTGTAGGTCTTGTACTTATGTACTCGAATACTTGCATAATAAATATTATGGGCATTAAATTCTTGACCTGATTGACCACTCATTTGTCACCCGTTAGAAAAGTCTGCCCAATTAGGTACTTACTGTAGTGTCCTCGGTGGTAGACAATACATATACATATCAGGGCAAGGTTGCTAACCAAATTACAGGCACAGCTCATTGCTACATGTAAGTACATGGTATCTCTATAATCTTATCGTATTACTACTGGCAGAAACACTCGTAATTTCGGTCTTTTAAGTTTTTCTTGTCTTTTCTTTTTAAGTGTTTTTGTGTCATTTGCTCATTTGCACTCACCCCAAAATTATAACTTTTCTCTCTGCATCACCTCTTAGTTGACTGGTAGAAAAAGCCTTCGGCTTTAAGTCCGTCATTTACATGTTCTTTGTAAAGAAGTTAAATAAATAAATAAATAAACACTCGGGCTAAAAGTTGAAAAATATACCTCAACCTAGATACATTTTTATAGTTATTGATAGGTGTATAATAAGTTAATAACAACCTTAAAGATTTTAAGGTTTTCTTTCAAAGACCCTTTACAAAGTTCATTATAATTATTTTGAACAATAGTTTATTACTGATATGAACTGAAGTTCTGTGATTTTTATTTTATCTTGTTTGGCGCAACATCACCTAACCACGGCCAAAGCACGAATTTTCAACTTGAATTTTCTGTAATTACATGGATTTCAATATTTTCAATTGTCGAGAACTTACTTACTTTTCGATAGCCTATACATATAATAATATCGTGATTGTGGCTTTACCTAATCTATACATATAATAAAACAGTAAAAATATTTTGTCTGTACATTTAGTATTTTTGACTGAAATGGATAGAGGGACACCTAAAAAGAATAATAGAAAGCAAAAATATTTTTTTGGAATTTCTTGTCTGTCTGTCTGTCTGTCTGTCTGTCTGTATGTATGTACGCGTTTCACGCAAAAACTACTGGACGGATTTGAATGAAACTTTTTTTGTTGTATAGCTATTAAGCCTGGGCAACATATAGGCTATAATTTATTTTGAAAACTGGAACACCTGATGAAGAACCTTAACAGAACAGCTAAACTATAAGAAATATAGAAATGGTGCCTTAACAAAAGTCGTTCAACCTGATGAGCATTTTCTGATGACATATAAAAATTGAAGATCTGGAACATCTGATGAAGAACTCCAAGAGACCAGCTACACTATTACATATATGGAAATGGCGCCTTAGCAAAAGTCGTTCAACCTGATGAGCATTTTCTACTGACGTATAAATATTGAAGATCTGGAACATCTATTCCCGTTCATCAACATATATTCCCGCGGGACACGATACCTATACCCAAATGGCTGAAATTTTGAGTACTGGAGTTTAGGTTACTACAGTTTGGAACACAAAAAGATTTTCATCTAAGCGAAACTCACGCGGGCGAAGCCGCGGGTAACAGCTAGTAAACAAATAATTTTTCAAATCGGATAGTTCTAGATCATACAAACTTACTCTTCAGCTTTATATTAGTTCCTAGGTATCCAAGTTTAATTTATAAAGTGCAATAGGTATTATCTACTGCGTGACAACGGGAAAGATCCAGAAGCTCAAAGTTTACGCATCGATTAACCCTGAAATAAAGTACCTATTCAAAGGTCCACTTTACGGAGCGGTATAAACGACATAAATACCTAGAAGTTTATTAATTGTTGTAAAAGTTAACTGCTTTAGCTGCATGATGAAATTGGAGAAACTTACTCGCATGCATCGTCTGAATCTGAACATAGATGATGAACTTGACTCATCTTTACGTTTAATCGCACAATTTTGATGAGATAGGTATAGGAATAGCACAATATGATACTTTTTATACCTACTCAATCCGATGGAAAAAAAAATCTGCTGTTCCATACTATTTTCCAATACCTACTCACCCGAAATGTATGGAACAGCTGATTTTTTTTTTCCATCGGATTGAGTCGGTCCCATACAAAAAGTTGCTCATGTTCATGAGTACTTTCACCAGTAGAAAGGATGCCAATGATTTAAAAAACATCCTGTATAGCATAGATAGGTTGATGTCTCGTACCTTACTATATACTAACATCCTACTAAGTACTACTAAAAATATTGGAGGTTTTTCCTTGACTATGTTTTAGATGCTCAATATAGGTAGGTACACTGTCGTCGTCACTGCATAACGATATGTCCCTCAATCACACAGAGCTATCCGAGACTTCCCTGGACATCTACATACCATCATTCCCTGGTTCTCCAAGGTCTGTGAACTTACAAGGCTCCGGATTATCAATTTTGTCCGATGTGGATAGCGAAGATTGGAAAAGAGCTATAGAGTTCATACATCGGGACCATGATTTATTGCTTGCCGCGGAGACTGGAAACGACATATTGATTGACATGCTTATCCGGTAAGTATGTAATAAGCCCTCCGAATATGTTACAACTTTAGTAGCCAATTCTACAGCTTTGGCTAGTACCATTAGGTTTAGTATATGTGACACAACTTTGTAAACTCTAGTACCTACCATTAAAAGAAAAGTAAATAAAGTATGTAGTTATAATTATTATAATAAGATTATTGCACAAATTTTAACTATTTAGACAGTGCCGTAATTTATTTTCGTCAGCTTTCTACTACCTACTCCCAGGATAGAGAAACTTGGCTTAGACAGAGTCCTCTGCCATCGCCATCCAGTTCTGGCCAGCTATACCTATTCCATAATTGTAGTGCAGTAATTACCGCTATTGACCCAATTATATATTTGTAGCAAAGGCACGAACATCCAGCAAAGAGATCACCTCGGCCGCAACGCCCTGCACCTAGCCGTCTGTGCAGGGAGCATGAGAGCCATCATCCTCCTGCTGAAGGCCGGAATCATCCCCACCGTTAAGGACAACCTGGGCATGACGCCTTTGTCGCTGTGCCTTTTTAGAAGGTTTTCATTTTTTGTACTTGACTCATGGACCAAAGAGTATCATAAGTCTATGACTTGATTATTGGATTGAGGTGCTCGGTAGTGCAGTTCGAGCGCTCGGCCTTCGACAGTTGCGGTTAGCAATTTTTGTAATCGGTCACGGAATGTATAACCAAATCTGTATTCTCGAGCTCTTCCGTGCTTCAGAAGGCTTATTAAGCCGTTTGTACCGGCCTTTTTCGCAGTTGTTAATCGCACCAATCGCCTTGATGAAATTGTCACTTCTGTCGTGAGGTCTAACTTTAAGCACACATCAATTTTTGAATTTAAGTAGCTAAATAGCTAATTCTCTTTCAAATTTGTTTCAGGCCATCAATAGCAGTAGCTGAGAAGTTATTTGCACATGGTGCAGTGATTTTACCACGTGCAACTCCCAACGACACAGGGTTGTTCCTGCGTAAGTACCTACCTGAATTGTGTAGTAGGTACAACTACTATCTACGCCATGGGACTCCGCTAATGCGACTACCGTGTGTTTAATCAATATATACTCTACATGCTATTACAGGTTTTACACTACCTGTGTAGGTACAATGTTTCGTCGAAACCGTCCAGAAAACTTTTAGTCCTGTTTAGTAAGATCCAACTGGATGAATGAAACCTATATTTTGGTAGAGTTTAGACTTGCTCACCTCATTTTCGGAATGGCGCTCTCTGTATCACGTTGACTTAAAACTATTATGGTGCCTAATCATTTATTTTTGTGACTGCTTCAGAATTCATTATGATGTGTAGACCGACGGAAGAAGAGGGCAAAATAATACGTCTACTAGTTGCAAAGGGTGCTCAAGTTAACGACCCAGATGCCCCGGGTGGTCGGCAAGCAATTCACTTTGCTGCCATGAGCAATAACTGCGATTTGATTAGGCTTCTTGTGGATCTAGGAGCGGACTTGACATTGAGGAACCACAGAAATGAAACACCGGCACAAGTTGCTAAAACATTTAATTGTAAAAATGCCTATAGACTACTAACGAGGATTGAAGAAATGTTTGCTCAAACTCCAGATGAAACAATCTTTCCATACGAGTCATCTGATGTTGAAACTACTGTGACTGCTGTAACTGGCACAGATGCAAGTGAATCAAGTTTAATGAGTAAACCTCCAAAATAAACTTAATAGCTATCCTTCTAAAGACCTACACAGAGGCAACTGATCGTGTCGATAGGTACAATAGGTAGGTACCTACTTATTCTATTATTTCATATCAACACCCAGAAAGGTAAATGATGTAACATAATTCTTTTAATCGATATTAAATGTATATAATACATGGTCATTGTTTCCATTTTCATAAAGGTACGTTTGTACATAGTCACTTATTTTTAATGATAGATATAACGTAGTGATTTTTTTCTCTGTGCTGAAAGCAATTTTTGATGACTATTATTGTTTTAATGATAGGAGACGTTAGAATATTATTACAATGTGTCGTGAATAAATTGTAACTTATAAACATATTTTACATGTTTTTCAATAAAACTTGCAAACCACGTTTATGCTCTGTAGATCCAATCCAGAAATAGCTTGTGCCCGCGACTTCGTCCACGTGTAATTTACTATTGGTAATATCTCAGGTTCTAAGACACATAGATAAAATGTATGCCAGATTTTAAGTTAGACCAGGCTTGTCACACTCCGCGGTAGGTATTGAAAACGCAAGTACGTACAGCGGCGGCCGCCGGGGCGTGGCTAGCCAGTAGGGCCTAGTGATGTGCCCTTTCCGAAATTTTCGAGAATTTTTGGAAACGGTTAGGAAACGTTCTCGGAAATATTCCCTAAAACGGAAATTGTTGGAAAAGTACCTGAAATATTCAAAAAAAGGGAAGTAGTCTTTAAAATGAGAAGATACACAATCACTAAAATTTTCAAGAAAATCGGATGAAGGGAAATGCATATTTTCCATATTCCGGGGAAATTTTCCCAAGAAATTTCCGAGAAATACCCAAGAAATTTCTTGAGAATTTAATTCCCAGGAAATTTTCCAAGAAATTTTAGAGAAATTTCTTGGTAATTTAATTCCTGATAATTTTTCAGAGAAAAATATTTTAGTGCTAGCTGTTGCCCGCGATTCCATTCGCGGCAAAAAGTCTTATGTTTTTCATAAAAACATTGAAACACCGCGAAATTCACCGCGACTTTCGAAAAAAATTGGGAGAAATCTTTCCCGAAAATTTCTGGAAAGTTTCGGAAATTTTCCATGAAAGAAATTTTCGGAAACCGAGAAATTCTCGGCGGCACATCGCTAGTAGGGCCTCACAAGTGTCTTACTTTAAGTGGCCTTAAAATAGTGGACAACCCTTGATTCGCCAGAAAAGGTAAGCGTTATGCGATAGAAAGAGATGGAACGTTTAGGTGAATATAACGGTAGGTTATTTGCGTTGTGCGATCTGAATTGCACTTAATTGCAGTGGCGGCGCTAGGCGTCGGCGTCGGCGACGTCGGCGACCGCCGACGGCCTCGCACCTGAGGGGGCCTCGCAAAAGTTTTACAAATTATTTAAAATTTATTTATTTTGTAATCTAACGTTTTCTTTTTGACTGTGAAATAAAAAAGGCCTCGCGTACCTAATGTCGCCGACGTCCAAGTGTGGTCTAGCGCCGCCACTGCTTAATTGTATTGTTGCGAGAGTCGCTATTCCTTTAATTGATTTTTCGGAGTGTTCCTTCTGTACTTGTACTATAATGTATTCTGTGGTTAGACCTTCTACAATACAACAGTGAAAACCGTATTAAATTTGGTCCAGTAGTTGTTGCGGGACGTGATACAAACAAACATACAGACAAAAAAAAACAGTATAAAAGTCTCAACAGATGTCGTTCTATGAAAGCCGAGTCGTAATAATGGCTGCAGTAGTGATTATATGCTCTTTGAATGGCTGTACCTACATTGCGCGCTTTTTCTTGTCAACAAGAGGCAGAAAAAAACCTAACAGTTTGACAGTTGCACAAATCACAATATTGATACTTTTTAGATGTTTTTTTTTATTAGGTTTTTTTTTTTTAAATGCCAATCTCCTGCATTTTTGCTTTATGTATTACTTGCCTTTTTCTAAGCGCCATCTGGAACTACTTTTTTTTTGTGTCTCTGAAAATCCCATCCCCCATTGCCCCTGCACAGGGTTGCCAGATTAAATAAAACTAGTGGTTCGCCGCGAACGTAGACCTCGCGGTTGGTATTTATTAAAAATATGAGAACGTAAATTTACTGAACCAATTATAATTTTCAGTAAAATAAAAATGTAAGGCGCAACGCATTACATTACATTATTCAGCTCAACCGCGCAATAAGCGCGGTTGAGGAGAACAGATTTTCCAACCTTTTTTCTTCATCTATTCTGAGCTGCAACAACTTCATTTTTTTAATTTTTTCCAAGCGGATATAATCAAAACCTGGATCAAATATAATATCTGTAAACCGTTTTGATCTCGAAAGAGCTACGCATGTACATCCGGCTGCCAAATCTTTTACGCCAATGTCCACGACTACTTTATCCAAAGTAAGTGATTTATAATCGAGTATACATCCCCGAGCTTCATCTAAGGAGAATATACCTAACTGTTTTTGAAATCATTACAGTAATTTTTCGTCACGTTTCAGGTTTCAGCTGAATATCACGCAAACTGTTTCAAAAAATTTGATATTAGGATATCTATACATATAATAAAACAATAAAAATATTTTGTCTGTACATTTAGTATTTTTGACTGAAATGGATAGAGGGACACTTAAAAAGAATAATAGAAAGCAAAAATATTTTTTTGAAATTTTTTGTCTGTTTGTCTGTCTGTCAGTCTGTATGTATGTACGCGTTTCACGCAAAAACTACTGGACAGATTTGAATGAAACTTTTTTTGTTGTATAGCTATTAAGCCTGGGAAACATAAAGGCTATAATTGATTTTGAAAACTGGAACACCTGATGAAGAACCATAACAGAACAGCTGAACTATAAGAAATATGGAAATGGTACCTGAGCAAAAGTTAATCAATCTGACGAGCATTTTCTGTTGACGATAAAAATCGAAGATCAGGAACATCTGATGAAGAACTCCAAGAGACCATCTACACTATAACATACATGGAAATGGGTCCTTAGCAAAAGTCGTTCAACCTGATGAGCATTTTCTGCTGACGTATAAAAATTGAAGATCTAGAATATCTGATGAAGAACTCCAAGAGTTCAGCTACTTTATAAGATATATGGAAATGGCGCCTTAGTCACAGAATTAATATAAGTTGCCTTAGTGAAAATCGTTCAACATGATGAGCATTTTCTGCTGAACTACAGTTTGGAACACAAAATCTTTTTTCATCTAAGCTAAACTCACGCAGGCGAAGCCGCGGGCAACAGCTAGTCCTAACTAATATTACAAACGGGAAAATGAGTTTGTTTGTTTGTTCGTTTATTTGTTTGTTTGTTACCTCTTCACGCTTTATCTACTAAACCAATCTTCCTAAAATTTCGCATACACATAGTTAGAAGTACGGAGAAGGACATAGCTTGCCTTTCATCCCGGGAAAAGGCATGGTTCCCGTGGAAAATTTACGCGGGCAAAGCCGCGGGCGAAAGCTAGTTCAATATAAATGATATAGCAATACTCATCTCAAAAAATGTTAAGTATCATCCAAATCTCATTACCGGTTACAAAATTACAGAGAAATATTTATTTTCACTAAAATACCTACGTATAATGGCTAGATGAATCTACCCCGTAAGGGAAAATGTCGTGATACTGTATCCTTATCCAAAACTAACGAATATTATAAATGCGAAAGTGAGTTTGTTTGTTTGTTACCTCTTCACGCTTTATCTACTGAACCAATCTTCTATTGTGGATCGTATTTCAGGTGCAGCGGTTTCAGGTTTTCTATGTGGCCCACCGTACCTTTCATCCCGGGAAAAAGCACTGTTCCCGTGGGAAATTCACGCGGGCGAAGTCGCGGGCAAAATACTTGCTACATGTTTTGATAAGTTTTCGTGGAAAATAAATACATGTACAAAAATGTCACTAGATGTCGCTGATACGAAAATGAACGATTCATGTTTTAACTCAATATATCTGTAATAAATGATGCGCAAAGAACTTAAAAATTCTAGGAATACTTTCTACACGCATTCCTAATATCAACGAAATTATGTAATTCAACGTTTTGATAATTATCACGGAACATAAATACATGTACAAAAATGTCACTAGATGTCGCTGATACGAAAATGAACGATTCAGGTTTTAACTCAATATCTCTAAAACTGGTGAAACAATTTTGATATACAATATACATGAAAAAAATAGTGATAATATCTCGTGATTTGTGAAGTTTCATCCTAATCTGAATAATGGTTCAAAAGTTATAGAGCAATATTTATTTTCATAAAAATACGTATTTCTCTAAAACGGCTGAACCGATTTTGTTGCGCAACGAACTTAAAAATTCTATGGATAGTTGCTACACGTATTCTTAATATCATCGAAATTAATTCAACGGTTCGAGAGTTATCGCGGAACAAACATACATACATACATACATACATACATACATACATACATACATACATACATACATACATACATACAAACAATGTGTTTTCGCCCCAACTTGAATTATAGCCCTCGCTCGCTTCGCTCGCTCGGTCAATAATAAGTCTGTGCGTAACATACATACAATACCTACGTACTCAGACTACGTATGATTCCTTTGCCTATTTAATGAAAGACGACTCGATCTTTACAATGTGACAGACTGATGACACATCATGACTGACTGACATTTGTTCTACAGTTTCAAAGATGGCGACCCTTTCGCAGTTGCTTTTCTTTGCCAAACAATACTAAGAAATTGATATAACCAACTATTTTTACCCTTTTATAAAGAAATTCAGGAGATCTTATCCATATATTTATATGTATCTGGACTAGTCATTTTGATAATGTGATAGTAAGTATACCCATGGCTTCCAATTCGCAAGATTCGCCTGTTCAGCAGCGTTTTGTGGAGGAGATAGATTACAGTGAAATACAGGAAATAGCGGTAATTATTTTACATATACATAAACGTTACATTCAATTAAATTTACTGATTCAGATATATAACCTGAAATTTATGGATTAGATTGTAGGCAAGGGTGCATTTGGAGTAGTTTGGAAAGGCCTTTGGCGGAATACATTTGTGGCGGTGAAGCACATTTCTGAAGCTGAGAGGCAGGAATTTGCTGTTGAAGTTCGACAGTTGTCTCGTGTTTGTCACCCAAACATAGTAAGGCTGTATGGGGCCTGCACTCAGCGTGAACATGTCTGCTTAGTGATGGAGTATGCAGAAGGAGGGTCCTTGTATAATGTACTTCATAATCGCCCCAAACCTAAGTACACTGCAGGTCATGCAATGAGTTGGGCCCGCCAGTGTGCTGAAGTAAGTGCCTTGAAATAATAACTATTCAAACTGCCCAATCTGGGATTTTCATTTGTATTATATTTATGTACTAACTGGCCGCTTAGCATCCACTTTAATTTCGGATAGCTTCGATAGTCTTCCTCATGAATTCAGTATCATACACAGCAAGAATTTTTCAAATCCGCCCAGCAGTTCCAGATATTAGTGCGTTCAAATAAACAAATATACAAACTCTTCAACTTTATTATATTTGTATAGATAATAGATAGGTAATGTTACATTTCTTCTTGATAATTTATGAATTCTCTTATATCATTTTGCTTTTATAAATTACAAGCATAACATTAAAAATTAAACAGCATGGCTTCTCAGAAAAGATTAGAAAGTACTATGGCCTATTGATAAATTTGAGATAAAAAACATTAGTGTTTATTATTTACAGGGTGTAGCATACCTTCATGCCATGAAACCGAAACCTCTTATACACAGGGATTTAAAACCACCAAACTTGCTCTTAGTAGGAGGTGGACAAAGGCTCAAAATATGTGATTTTGGGACTGCAGTTGATAAAGCTACTTACATGACTAATAATAAGGGAAGTGCTGCTTGGATGGCCCCAGAGGTAATTAATTACAAGTATTTTGTATTTATATTACTACTAGCTTTTGCTCGCGGCTTCGCCCGTGTGAATTTCCCATGGGAACAGTGCTTTTTCCCATGATGAAAGGTATGCCCTACTCAGTACTTCTAACTATGTGAATGTGAAATTTCAGGAACATTGGTTCAGTAGAAATAGCGTGAAGAGGTAACAAACAAACAAATTAATAAACAAGCTCACATTTACATTTATAATATTAGTTAGGATATTTCTTGTTATTGTTCATATTGTGGCCATACATGGTTATGTGGAATCAATGCACAAAACATGTATGTTCACCCATCCACTACCTACCTCTCCATCACTCTCTTAACTCTCTCAACTTATAGTTGGTGCACCAGACGGGTGATCAGTCCTCTCATTCTGGGACCATTCACCCATTTTCCCGAGATCCATGTAGGGTTTTGAATAAACTGGTAACACAACTAAAAATTATCACTATCAGTGCCGGATGAATTCATATTTAGAAGGTGTAAACTGCCTTTGTTTAGTGTGCCTTCGCGTACTAAATTGTATCGGTTGTCTCCTGTAGCCAGAGCCCTAAATATGTTGAATTCCATATGTCAGAAAGCTGATGTAGTCATTCATATTCCACTGTTCATTGGAGAAATTCACAGACATGGCATTATTATGTGTACCAAATTTATAATTTATAATTTTTCTATATAGTAGTATTATAGCTAGTTTCCTCTTCGCTCAGACAGCTAGGATAAATGGGATAAACCCTTTGCCTTATCACTGTCAGGTCATAATTTTAGGTCTATGGAAAGTACCCCATAGGTTTTAATTCCTGTCTAAAATTGCAAAGTATGTGAAAATTCGCAACATTTATGGTTATATCTCCTGATCACTTTGATGTTTAATTTTGATTATTTTACTGCTGAAAAAGACCAAAGATCCAAGTATTTAAGAAAAAATCTTTGACAGACAGACAGACACCAAAGTATTATAAGGGTTCCGTTTTTGCCTTTTAACATACAAAACCCTAAAAACAATAGGGACTAAGGCTTAAATTTTATTAGTAAAGAAAAAATCTTTTAATACTATTTTTTTTAAGTCATGCCAAAAGCATTATTAAATATATTTGCATTGTATATTTGTGGTAAATCTGGTGTTTAATCTACGTTTCAGGTATTTGAAGGTAGATCTTACACAGAGAAGTGTGACGTTTTCTCTTGGGGCATCATCCTTTGGGAAGTACTTTCGAGAAGGAAGCCATTTGAAGAAGGAGGCTCGGCTTACAGGATAATGTGGGCAGTTCATACTGGTAATATTTTAAATAAAAAACTGAGATAAATGTAGTATGAACTATGAGGATATTGTTGTCGATTGACACTAAAATCAAGATTTAACGACTTTAAACCAGTCTTGGTGTCGGTTTAACTTTGACGTTTATTTCAATTGAGATTTAAGCTAATTCAATGTTGTGCAAGACACTGAACGTAGTTTACGCTTAACTCGAGCTTATTATAATTTAAATCTAGATTTATCTCAGTTAGCTGCAAATAGCCCTTAGCAATTAGTAGAATTTTAATTTTTTTCATTATGCTTAACTAGCATAGACCTGGGACTTTGTTCCCATGGGAATTTCAGGAAATCTTTCTTAGTGCTCCCCTACATTCCCTAAGGAATCTACATGCTAAATTTCAGCTTCCTACGCTTATTGATTTTATACATCCAATAAGAATTCGTATCTTTCTTTCTTGGTACCTACGCTCTTGTAAATAAAAGGTACAATCTATACCTACCTAAATAGCCGCCAGGAAGGCGTAGATCATACACGTAGAAAATAAGATCATACATGATGTATGATCTTATTTTCTACGCCATAAGATAAGATCATACACCTAGAAAATAAGATCATATATGATGTATGATCTTATTTTCTACGCCATAAGATAAGATCATACACCTAGAAAATAAGATCATACATGATGTATGATCTTATTTTCTACGCCATACGGTATCGTGGCGGGGCCTTATATCTTGTTCGAGGTCGCCCAGCTCGTGGGGACTTAAAAAATTATAACTTTTTATATAATCTCGTTTTATGACTGCCATTTAAAGCTAAGTTGTCATCATCAATAAATTGAATAAACTTAATTCTATATCCTTTGTTTTATGTGCGACACCCACTCAACCGTAACAATTAAAAATTAAATGTAAAACAGTCAATGTTTAATGGTCCTTTGTATTGAATGGTATCACTTAGCGTGATGAATTGATGATACAATCATGATCCGTCAGTATTGTCTCAGTAAATTCAGATCATTTTGCAATCCGGTTTGGTTGAATCTAGACATTAGCCATTGCTCTTTGACATTGTAAAATTCTGATTGCGCGTTGACTACACGTACATTTAAACTTTTTTTATTATTATATTATGAATATATTTTACTAATAACAGATTGTAATTATGGTAAAGTATCTTCCATT
Organism: Ephestia elutella; assembly: GCA_018467065.1. NCBI lineage: Eukaryota > Metazoa > Arthropoda > Insecta > Lepidoptera > Pyralidae > Ephestia > Ephestia elutella. The sequence goes on along the minus strand of CM031566.1, from coordinate 7,097,820 downwards.
ATAATAATGGTGATTTTTTTGTACATCCACTTACATATTTCTTAATACCAAATTTCAGGATGTAGGCCTAATTTAATAGAAGGTTGTCCAAAGCCAATTGAAAAGTTGATGACACAATGTTGGCACAAGGTGCCTTCAGAGAGACCTAGTATGGCTCAGGTAAGTGTACATTTTTAACCTCTTTGCTGTTGTAGATGCAGCTTCATATATAGTAATATATAAATAAAAGATTGGTGTGCTCGGGAGAGCGAAGCGGTATTTCAAGCCACATCACAGGATGCAACTTTATAAGGCACAAGTCCGGCCACATATGGAATACTGCTCGCATCTCTGGGCTGGAGCACCGGATTATCAACTCCGCCCATTTGACCGCATTCAACGAAGAGCTGCTCGAATTGTCGGCGATTCCAGAATCTCTGATCGTTTGGACCCCTTGGCATTACGCAGAGATGTCGCGTCCCTCTGCATCTTTTATCGCATTTATAATGGGGAGTGTTCGCAGGAGCTGTTCGACCTTGTACCAGCCGCTTTATTCCACCACCGTACCACCCGCCTTAAGCAGAAGTACCACCCCCACCACCTTGATGGCTGGTGTTCAACCACCGCTCGTTTTTCGCGCAGCTTTTTACTGCGCTGTACTAAAATATGGAATAAACTTCCCTCAGCGGTGTTCCCGAATAGGTTCGACATTGGGGCCTTCAAGAAAAGAGCCTATCGCTTTCTCAAAAAGTCGGCAACGCATCAGTGACCTTCTTAGGGTCATTGGTGTCTATGGACTGCGGTGATTGCTTACCATCAGGCAACCCGCATGCTCGTTTGCCTACTATTCTATAAAAAAAAAAAAAAAGTAAAATATCATCCATAGTTTTAAATTTGAGCAAATAGTAAGATTTACAACTGTTGTATACAGTTGTAAATTGTAGTATTTACTTTCTACTTCTACTAATATTCTAAATGCGAAAGTTAAGAAGTGAGTTTTTATGTTTGTTACCTTATCACACAGTCTACTGGACAGATAAAAAATCAAAATTCTTTATTTTATCCAAAATCTAAATTTAACAAACAAGGTAGTTACTATATTGTCTTGTTTAAGATGTGACTGGTGTCTGAACTAAGCAGAGCTTGTATCTCAGTATTTCGATGAAATTAGGTACACAGGTAGAAAAATACCGGAAATAGCACATTTATTGAGATGCATGCTGACCTCCAAACTTAATTTTTAAGGGGCACCTCTTGATGATGATGATTGCGATGTCAAAATTTTGGTTTTAACTCAAGCAACTTGTTTCTCGATTTTGAGCATAAAAGTTGGAAGTGCGCATCCCTTTCTAGAACTACAATAATGAGCTGGCCGCTCTTACCATCAACAAAATTTCATTCATTCATTCATTCATCTACACAACATCAAAAAAAATCTATCGCCGCCGCGCATCCCTTCCTACTTCTATGATTTTTTTTAACAAGTTTCTATTTCATATATTGGTATAGATTTAAGCATAGATTTATTTACGAATCTAGCTCTAAAATATCACACCTACACAATATTGATAGCCCCCATGTCCATACTTTATACAAATAAATAAAATTGTAGTGTCTGTCTGTGATTTCAAAATAACTGCAAATTTATATTGCACAGTGTTATTTACCCATTACTAGTATTTTTATTTTTGTATGTCTGTTTGTCCAGGGTAATCTTCGAATTGGCTTATCCGATTTTGATGGAATTTTCGCTGAAGGGTTAATGAAGTTAAAGAGTAACACATAGGGTAGTGTTTATCCCGGAAGCATTTAGGGATCAGTAGTGAAAATAAAAAACCTAAAAAAACACGCGGGCGAAGCCGCGGGAAAAAGCTAGTAACAATTAAAAGACACCTTAACTTAACATCATTTCAGGTAGTGGAGATGATGTCAACGCTGTGTGAGTTTTTCCCCGGCGCGGAGCGGGCCATAGACTACAACGAGTGCGAAGACGACGAGTCCTCAGGAGAAGACGAGTACCCGAGCGCGCGCCACGACTCCGACACCGAGGTACCCGACACCGACAGTCGCGACACTCACTCCCTGCGCCCGCGCAGCTTTGTCGGCACACAGGTCACTAAGCTGCAGAACTGGATGGCCGCCGAAGCACATCCTAAAACGTCCGCCCTACCCCGCGACGACGACCAGAACCGGATAGGACCAGTAAGGATCCCGCAGCAATTCCGGACTCCAGTCACCATCAACCGGACCCCTAGCTCTCCAGCCCCTGATAGGCAACCAAGCGAAAGCAGCACTCCCCAAGACTTACTCGTCGTCAGAAGCCCCATATTCAGCGAGAGTTCGTCCCCGAAAAGACTGTCCCCTATCGCTAACTACAACATCGGTAACATGAATCCTCGGCATATGGATATAGAACAGTATTGGAATAGAGAAGATATGTCCCCGGGACGGGGCTCGGTGACCAGCAATTCGAATTCTTTGAGAAAAGAGGACTATAATCAGAATTATTGTGATAGACTCAGCGCGGGCGGCAGTCCGATGAATCCGAGGAAGGAATATAATGGAAACTTGCAGAACCAAAACATGCGAACGCCTTTAGAAATAGAAGTAGATCCTGTAAGTATAATATCAATATTACCCTGCACCAGTCCCACCATGCCAACTATATATCTATGTATGTATTACATCTGGTATAAATTTTAAGTACTTTTATTTATTACTAATATGTTTGCATGCTTTTAAATTTTTTTTATGGAGTAACGGAATTATTTATGTAAGTAATTTATTGATTAATTTCCCTTTCTTTTTCCAAATTTTTTTTCAAAATTATTTTATTTCTTCCTCGATATTTCCCTGTCATTAACTGTTCTTTTTGCGATTTTTTTCCTTACTTGGAGACCATAGTTATACAGATATTTCTTATTACAGAATGCATGGGAACTTCAAGATCCCAACATATATGGAGAGTTATTGGGAGTGAGAAATACAGCCGGTTTTGATAAATTTTTCCCGTTAGGTAAGTATTGCATGATAACCTTTTTTTTTTTAAGATGACATTAATGGATGTCAATATCCACTCAGGCGCTGCCGCCGCGCGATAACCGGGCTCTAAAGCGCTGCTGATCGGCAGGAATTACCAACCGCAAATAGCGCTATGGTTTTGCACTTTTACAGTCAGTACAAAAAATAGAAGCAATTAATTAAAATTATAAAACTAGTGTCATAAAATATATTAGTTAGGCGATAGATGAAGATGCATTGTTAAATGAATATCACGTTTTAGATCCAAGTAATTTAAGTTTCAATTTCAAATTTGTAAATATTTCATTCACTTGCATTAAATGTTTTATATTTTCCAATATAAGCAATAAAATTGGTAGGTTTCATATGATTTTAGACAGCACATAAACCACGTAATCAGATAATGTTAAAAAAATATCTGTCCTGTAAAAGAAATAACTTAAATATCTTCATAGAATTAGGCTATCAATTTCTAGTTTCCAACCCAACATGGCAGCGCGCAACCTATATATAAACCTAGATTTTGTGTAAACTACTCACTTGTTTTGCAAAATATTGACAATAAACGTGGAAAACAATATATTCTTTGACTTTACATAATAATATTACTATGTAAAGTGAAAGGAAAATTTGTAAAAACCTTTTTAAAGGTAATTGAAGACTCCAACCGTCTCGTTACGTCACTATTCACAAATATTCATATCTTAACACTATAAGATTATTGTACAGAAAGATTATTTAACACAAGAAACTACATTAAATTGTGAACACGTTGAATTATTGCACTATTCCAAATAACAAAAGAAACCTCGTCAAAATGAACTTGCAAATACACATAAATCACAGCGAATGGGGCACGGATTCGGGTCCGGAGCGCTTCAAAAGCCACACGATAAAGGTTGTTTCACGGCGACAAACTTTTTAGATACTTACCTTCTAGCCGCGCTCCCCCGCGAATTTAAAATTCGAACTGCATACAAAGATAGTTATGTATAATAAGTGAAGCGAGGTTTAGACTAGCAATAAAACTTGCAGAAGTTGACTTCTGCAAGCTGTTACCACTGTGTAAATAGGTGTGGCAAGCTAACTTCTGCAAGTTTTACAGCTTGCGGATCTTGCTGCAAGTTACATGTGTAAACACCAAAATATTGCCGCGGTAAGCTACTTCTGCAATTTTTTCCAGCTTGTGAGGCTTGTGAGTTTAGATTAGCAATAAAATTTGCAGAAATCGACTTCCTCAAGCAATTACCATTGTGTAAACTGTTGCGGCAAGTAAACTTCGGCAAGTGTTGCAACTTGCACAGACTTGTCGGAAGACACATGTGTAAACCCTATTTTGATATTGCCGCGAGAACTTCTGGATTTATTTGTTTGCAAAATAAAGTTTTGTGTGTTGACCAAGATGTCAGTTAAAAAGTATGGGCTCGAAATGAAATTGTGGCGCTAATAGAAAAGTATGAACAGCACAGAGAATTGTGGGATACTAAAAATAAGGAAAAAAAAATTTAAAAAATAAAAAAAATGAAAAAAAAATAAATTAAATAATAAATATCGTTTTTTTTTTATATTTTTACACTTGCACCCTATATCTGTGTACGTCACTTGCTGTTGCCCCGCGACTAAAAAGTATTTATGTATTTTTCATACAAACTTAACCCCCCTTGGGGTTGACTTCAAAGGTTGGTCACAGTTACTTTTTATACTTTCAAATACCAAATTTCATCAAAATCGGTCAATAAAAAAAACGATCATAAGCAGAGGATTTCTCTTTATATAACCTTTGACTAACTGTATATATTTTTAAAATATGTACAGTATATACTGCGTATTTTTTTTTTTTTTATATTTTATAATAATTTATATTTTTTATTTTATATTTTGTGTCGATAAATGCACGGACGCTTCAAAATAATAAAGTGACACTCAGTTGGCAATAATTATTGCGTAGAAATGCTGGTAAAAATGTAAACACACTTGCAAAATCTTCTAAGCTAGATTTTGCTGGTGACTTGTGAAAGCGACTTGTGGAAAAAAAATTGCAGACAATCTAAACGGACCTAAAAATGCTTGCCCAAAAAATCGTTGTAAGGCATCGCAAATCTAAACAATCGGGCAAGAACTTGCAAGGAAGATCTTGCGGGTCACTTGCGACCGTGAATTTCTGCTACAAAAATTGCACGTGATGTAAACAGATCAGCAAGAACTCGCTCAAGAAATTGCTGGAAGAACTTGCTAGTCTAAACCTCGCTTAACATTGTTGCAATAATGGATTTTGTTTTGCATTGTATTTTTTAGGATGCTGATAATAAAATCCTACAAGTGTTTTGAAGAGTGAGTCGAATTTACAAATCAAGGGTTCCGTCTAAAGTTTTTTTTATCCTAATCGGGAGAAAAATACCTTTAACTACAAGTCACACACAAAAGCAAACTACTACTAAAAAGTTTAACGTAGGTAAAGAAAAACAATTATAATTTAAAAGATATTTAAGGAAACCTAATTATAACTAAGCGTAAGTACAGCAAAAAAGTAATTACCTATATTACAAAACCACAACCAAGCAAATAAAAAAAAATGTTGATAAAAACAATAGTTAAAGAAAAGGAATAATACTAAATTCACCAGTTACCCAGTAACAACCCAGGAATGTGAGACACTTGAACCTGGAACCCTAAAAAGTGCGATAACGAACCTTCGACCACTTTTAAATAAGTTTACAATAGAAAATAAGTTTTAATAGAAGCTAAATAGAGGCTAATATAGAAAATCCAAGTTTTCCATCACCTCAAATCACTACACTCGAAACTCAAGTTTTTTTTTTTTAACTTAGTTGTAAGTCAACCGAACACCATTAATTAATTGCCGAATTTTTAAATGTAAACAAACAACCCAAGTCAATAATCCAAGCGAACAATCAGACCTCATGAACACACCTTTACATTTTTAATGGCCGATTTGGGGCAACAATTCGTGGCCCGCAGCGGTTTAGATCATAATTATTTCATCTAAATACAGAATTAATCAGTTTTCTAATATTTCCTGAAATGAACAGTGATATATAAATGCTTTAATTTATTTATATAACATATCTAAATGTAGTTGACACGTAGTTTTTATCGTAAAAATAATTTTACATACTTAATAATCACATTTACTGACCATGTCTGGGACACGAAAATTTTTAAAAAGAAATCTTCCTTATTTTGAACAGATTTGCTTTAACAAAGTTAAAAGAATCTCTAAACGATGCCTACGTAATAAGTTTTTAACAAATTATTATTCAGAAAATACTTACTTCATTGTTAATTTAGCAGGAGAAAACACACATAAAAACACCACTTGTTCAAAAGTTCGCGGCACTATGAGGCCCTTTTTTTTCTCTATGACCATAATTTTTGCGCCTCGGCAATAGTGCTGTCCATGTAGAAACTATTTCGATTAACAGATCTCGACTTTAACGAACTCTTAGTGAATGAATAACATTTTTTCCATCACTAGTGTCGTTATCAGCTGAGGCCCGGATTCGAGCCCCAATCGCTTCAAGGCGTTTTCGTCGGGTATCAAAGTGTGACCCAAAGCGCCTCAGTGGATATATGAATTTTGGTTGTGTTAAATATGTGTTTTCAAGGTGAAAAAATCTTTAAAATTCGTATTACCGTATTCGTATTCGTAGTACAGGTTGCATTTTGAACTACTTTAGTAAAAAGCATTAAAAGGTTTAGGTAGCAATTGTTAAGTTTATATTTTATTATAAAAAGCCGGATCGTAATAATGGCTGTACCTATATTGTGCGCTTTTTCTTGTCAAAGTAAAAAAAAAATCATCTTACAGGTTGACAGTTGCACGAATCACAATATTGATACTTTTTAGATGTTTTTTATTAGGTTTTATTTTTTTTAAATACCAATCTCGTGCTTTTTTGCTTTTTCTATTAACTCGCCTTACTAAGCGCCGTCTATGAAGTCATCTGGAACTATTTTTTTTTTTTATTTGGGTCTCGGAAAATTGCTATTTGGGGACGCCAGCGCAAGCACCAGACGGGTGATCAGTCCACTTATGCACCGGGGACCATTTCACCCAAAAAATGACATTGACTTGTGCACTATGGCAAACGGGTGGTTTGTTTACTGCGTGTGCTTATGCCGCAGTCTGCACATTCCCTATACTGTATCAGTGTTCACTCTTCAGGTAAAGCATTATAGGCTTCTAGCTTTTACCCGCGGCTTCGCCCGCGTGAATTTCCCACGGCAACAGTGCTTTTTCCCGGGATGAAAGGTACCATATGTCCTTCTCAGTACTTCTAACTATGTGTATGCGAAATTCCAGGAAGATTGGTTCAGTAGATAAACCTACCAACAGACTCACTTTTGCATTTATAATATTAGTTAGGCTAAGGAAAAAATACGCACTTCTTAGAAAGCACAACCAAAATTTAATTTAGTGCCGGGCCTACGAGGGGCACACCGAAATGATCGGGAATAGAAAAAAATGTGAACATAAAGTAATGATGTGTATTATTATTGTATTTTTAAGTATTCTCCCTTGTGTTTAATACATTTTCGCATTCGATCAGAGCAATTTTTAAAACAGTTATTTCAATCAGAAGTGACTTTGTCAAAATGACTGATTTGAAAGCGTCGACCACTTCTTCTTGGTCTTAGAACCGCTGACCATGCTATAAATCATTGGTTCAAGGGAATGTGAAGTAATCGTTGGGGTTCAGGTTAGGGCTGTACGGAAGATGGTCCTTCAACTCCATGCTTTTCTGCTGCAAACAAGAGCTTGCTTTCCGAGCGGTATGGGAGCCTGGATTGTCGTGGTTTAAGATTGTCCGACGTTATGGTATATCTGTACGGAATTCTTTTATAACTTTTGGCAAATAAACTGTTGTTTACCAATCATCCGTAACTAATCTGCATTCCTGTAATGAAATTGTGGCAAACTTAGCCCGTTTTTGAAATGAAAGAAGCAATCAGTTTCGTAGAAACGCTGCAAGAACGAAAAAATCTCTTGATTTGATCTCCTCTTCGAAGACCCAAACAGCCGATTGTAGCTTTATTTCGGGTTCATACGCATAAATCCAGAATTCGTCACTTGAGATGATGTTAGAAACCGCGTTTGGATTTTCTCCGTCAAACCATTGGAGAGTAAGCAGAGCCCATTTCCCTTGATTCGCTTTTTGTTCTTCACTCAAATTTGATATACCCAGCGGGAAATAATTTTTCTTGCACCTGAATTTTGAAGTTAAATTGTTTAAATGGCTGTCATACTGGAGCCTAATGTTGTGCGCATCTGTTCGTATGTCACATGTTTGTCTTCTTTTATCATCTGGCGCATAGCAGTGATGTTTTCTTGTATAAGAACTGTTTTTGGCCGACTTTTAGAAGGAACTGTACTGAGAGAGGCACGTCCACGCTGGAATTAGCAATACCAGCGGTTTATGGTCTTTAGATTAGGTGCATCACATCCATAAATAGAAACAAGCTTAGCGAGGTATTATTCTTCTGTAAAACCTCGTCGTAAGTTGTGAAAAATTAAAGCGTGAAAATATTCTTGCGTAAGCTCCGTTTTCTTTATCGACTTGTCAACTTCCAACTGTCAGTGTTCTATTTTCAAATTCTTTTTTGTACTTCTTTAAATGGAATTTTTTTATTAGAGACCAGTAATCATGTAGCAATATATAATCTTAACTTATTCTATATGAAGCTGAAGTATTCTATTCCCGATCATTTCGGTGTGTCCCTCGTAAAGGGGTCATCCATTAAGTCACATTAAGGAGGGTCCTGAATTTCGTCGTGACTCTTATTACTTATTAATTACTCGTTTCTACTTATTAATTAATCAAATCTGTGACGTCACACTAGGGGGGGGGGTCTCAAAAAGTGTGTGACAAGGAGGGAGATGGGTCAAAAATCATGAAATTCGTGTGACGTACTTTATGGATGGCCAAAAAGTAGTCGTCACTTATTTGCGCGGTGACGCAAATTCTGAAACAGTCAAATTTTCTTTATAATATTTTACATTTTTATGCCAATACAACCATCGAACTATAATCGAACTCTTCTCTCTCTTTGGTCGTATTTCCTCATTGACTGAGGGTCGTGGTCATTATATGGAATGAAACACACACAACGACTCTCTTGGCAATTTTAATGGATTGGTTTGCCATTGCCTTCTCCATTCCACACACTAACTGATAATCATTAACAAGAGTGCAGGTTTCCTCACGATGTTTTCCTTCACCGGAAGCAAGTGGTGGTCGATGAAAACTAACATGAGTCAGATTGGTATACAACAAACTCATGTAGTCCGGGCAGGATTCGAACCTGGGATTTTGCATCCACAGGCGGGCGCTCTACCACTCGGTCGCCACTCACCGCTTCTTCGAACTCCAATCGAACTCTTAATACTAGACAAATATAAATATTCGAAAGTTATACAACCAGAGAAAAAACGGGGAGGTGCCCCGTTTTTTCTCTTTACATTACATACTCTTACGTGTATTTTTAACAATTAATATAAAATTGACGGAACATGCATTCCATTTGATCAAATCGCCCTGCTTTCGTCCATCTGGGATACAAACCAGAAGTCCGTGCAAACATGAAAACAAACAAACAACTCCTGCGATAAACTGAGTCACAGCGCAGGCGCGTCCTGGCTCGGGCAGGACTCTCGCTATTTGCAGCGGTTACTCATGCGCATGATGCATGGCTGCTTTGGCATTTGTCGCTTGTCTTGTATATAGAGATGGGTAATGTAACCACACGGGTTAAAACCCGAGATTGGGTTAAAACCCGGTTATCACCCATTTCAGTTCATACATCGAAGGTGATAACTGGGTTTTAAACCATTTTCGGGTCTAAACCTGGTTAGTTACCGATCTATACTGTAAACTCCATTTATTCTTACCAGTCCTATCATGTAAACAATCTTACCATGTCTTTTTATGATCTTACAACAATATAAATTAAAATAGACTTTTTAGGAAATTACTTTCGCGGTTACTAAATATTTTACTTTAGAATGTTTAGGTTTGAACTAATATTTGATTTATTTTCAACAAAATTCAACAAAAAGTACTGTGAAGATTGTTTACATGATAGGACTGGTAAGAATAAATGGATTTTACACTTTATGTACTATTGTACAATTTTGTAAGATTAGTTACAAAATAAAATAAAAATCCCAATACTTCAATATCTTAGAGCATTTAACCAATGGGAGAGGCCACTTACTGAAATTTTGCATACTGTTTGTGATTGTGTGCGTAGTTGTTAAGCTAGTGGTCGGTTGCGTGTATAAATTACCCCGCCCGGTGTGAATCTAAGCGCATTGAGTTAGTGAGTGCTTTTACCACCCAACTTTTTTGTAGACATTTGCACTCGCATCGTCTCTTCGCTTAAATGCTCTAAGTTCGAGATATTGCCATGCCTTTATGTACAAATTAAATAGTGAATAGTATGAAAACAAACAAAAGTTCTGCGATAAGTGCTGACTCAGCGCAGGCGCATACTTAGTCTATTTGCAGCGGTTACTCATCGCTCATGATGCATTGCTGGGCTGCTGCTTTGGCATTTGGCGCTTCTCTTGTAGTAGGTTTTATTGCCATTATACAACCCAAAGTTGTTCATATTCATGAGTACTTTCAGCCATAGAAAGGATGTCAATGATTTAGAATTCACCCTGTATTTGTCGCCGACCGATCGTTAATTAGGCACATTGTGAAACGCCGTTATTTCATGATCAACCTTACTAACGTTAGTCATATCGCGGAAAACGCGATAAACAAAGCCGTCCGTATAAATATATTTTTTAACTTGTTCAAAATATGTAAAAAAAATCTTAACAGTTACTATCTATAATTTCATCGAGGAATGTAATCTAAGAATTTCGATATATTTTAGTCCTCGTACAAAGTATTCCTAGAAGTTAAATGCGCCATTTGTCAGCTATGCGATACCGCGCCACTCAGATATCGCCGGATTACTCATCCCGACTACTACATTTTAGAGTTAAAAATAACAATAACTAAACAAACAATAACTTTGACAATGACTAGATAATCGTCGTTAATTGTGCCTTAAATATTTTATTTTCATATCAAAGGTACCACACAAAAGTTATGTCACAAAGCTGTTAACGGCGGCGGAGACATGACTATGAATTTAGATAACTTTTCTGAATATATCGTAAACAGAAAGAAAATATTGTAAACAGCATATATGTTTATTTTTGTTATATTTTAACAGTATGATATTATATTGAATTCATTCATCCCGAAAAAAGGTACTAAAGATATGAGTTAGTTAAAAAATTAAGAGTAAACAAACAGAAGAAAACCAATTTTCAAGCTACAAATTACAAAATTTTCCCTTTACAAATTATATCAGATCATTCCGCTGGATTATTTTTTGTTACCTTTATGAT